>OY748303.1:716210-842230 GCA_963556515.1 Nudaria mundana | reverse complement strand
AGATGAATCCTACCTAAATCCATATATTTTTGTATTTTAAAGCAATGAGTTTGCTTAAACTATTCTTAAAATATTAAGAAAGAAATTATAAATAGATCACAAAAACTGATGTCATCGGCGGGATTCGAACCCACGGCCTTTCCCTAACAGGGGGATCCGCCGATGACATCAGTTTTTGTGATCTATTTATAATTTCTTTCTTAATATTTTAATATTCATATTACAGAAACGAGCAATCTATAGACTCGGACCCCGTGACTCGCTGAAAGAATTATTTAAAGAAATTAATATTTTAACAGTTGATTCTCAGTATGTTTACGACAACATCTTATATGTACGGAAGAACATAGATCTCTTCAAAAAAAATTCCGATAACCATAATTTTAATACAAGAATTAAAAATAAACTGGCAATGACAAAAATTAGACTTCATAAAGTTGGTAATTCGTTTGTAGGTAAATGTATAAAAATTTACAATAAAATTCCTCAGGATTTGATTGACATGCCTCTTAATAAGTTTAAAATAGTAGTTAAAAAATGTTTGATGATGAAAGGCTACTATAATGTAGACGAATATCTTAATGATAAAAATGCATGGTCACCCTAATCTTCTGTTGTTGGCCACTCGTATGTAAACAAAACAATATTAAAAAAGAAAATGGATAATCTACCTGAGTTTCTTGCTGGTCTCTTCTCAGGAGAACCAACTTACCGAACCAGCGAAAGAATCATTTTCTAATGGTTATTTATGTACTTACTTAATTTGGTATTTTTATAATATTACTTGACAAAATTGTAAAATTGTGACATTCATATGTGCTCTTTATGTGCCTAAACTGAATAAATGAAATTGATTCTTTGATTCTTTGAGTAACCCAAAAAAAAAAAGTTTTATTATCTTATTTTAAGCAATTTGTCAGCGTAGTAAATACACATATCTGTGCAAAGTTTCATGTTTCTAGCACTAACCGTTTGGGAGGAAAGCCGAGGACCGACGGACAGATGGAGAGACATGACGAAAATATAAGGATACCGAGACTTGAACAACGGAACCCTAAAAAAACGACTAAAGCATAAACATCGGACCTTGGCGAGAATATTTTTAATATTGCGTTATAATATTCCACTCTGAATTTCTTAAATGGACCCGTGAACCGTCACCGGAACTAATTTCGCACCTGAATTATTGAAAATGTCTGTCTGTCAATGTATTTCGGACGTTTATAAAAATTCAAAAGTACTTTGATCGCACAGGCTTTAACGGAATACAAAAGACTGTACGTGTCTCTTTTATGAGTAAAAGCATATTGCATGAATTATTAAGAATTGGGCTTTCCATGGATCTTGGAGTATTTTTATTTTACTTTAAATTGGATAGGGAAAAAATTCTAAGTAGATTTCACGCATTCCATTCCATTCCCTCTTTTCTTGGGCCTACCTCGACTTCTCAAGCCCTCTACATTCATTCTTTGCACCTTTCTTACCACGTAATTTATCTCTCTTCTCATCAACCGACTTCCAAAAAAAGAGGAGATTCTCATTTTTTTTTAAATATTGTTTATCTCTTGATTGATGAATAAAATATTTTGTGACTTATTATGTCTTCTACCTAATCTATCCAAGTTGGATTGCCCTAAGACGTTAGTAGGTTTTACTGTGCGATCAGTATATTTTGATATGCAAATCATATTTTTTTGTACTTTAGATATCTTTTTTTCACGCATTTGAAGAAAAAATATAATTCAATATTTTTGAATTATTTCTAGTAAGTACTAGGTGTCCTTAAACAATTGGTTTATTTGCAGGGGAAAAAAATATTTGCTGTAAAAAATGTTTATCTGATGCTTATAAATTGAGGGACGATAAGTTTTTTGCTGCGCATTTAAATTTATCCCATTAATTGGATGTAGAGTAAAGTTATGTACATAGTTAAATATTTAAAAAATAAGTGTAAGTTACCTTTATAGACTTAGTTACCAATATAGTTCTCATAGCAATGCATCGGCTTAATTTGAAACTAGATAGCGTTGTAAATAAACCTTTATACTACTGTATTCTTTCTTCCCAACTTAATTCTATCTCTGTACGTTTTTGCAAGGCTCCAGATATCTTTAGAATGTAAATTAGGCATGAACTTTTTAATGTCTTCGACGTTTTAAAAGAAAAATATCCAAGTTAGGTTACCATCTCAAAGTTTTAATCATAATATTAACGTTCTTGGAGTTTGAACTGTTGTTTAAACCCATCACTATTGATTCAAGATAAACGACAAACGACACAAACTTAGATAATGCTATCCGGCAAGTCGGAGAGATACATCTATCGCGTAAACGACGGCTTTGGTCAGAATGAATGTTTGCACTCTCAGAGGTTTAAGTGGAAAGGTGAAACGTTCGCGATAAATTTTCAGACAAGCTGTACCTACACCATATATTTATAGAATAAGTCTTGTACTTATGTATGTATATCTCTGAAGAATCAGATATCTCTGCCCAAAAAGTCGCCTAGCTCAAGTGGCAGTAGGCAGGACCGATGACCGATGGCCGAGGGTCCAAAAAGTTTTCGAGTTAGCGATCGCATACAGGGAGACGCAGCGTGGGTAGGCCGCCGACCACAAGGTGGACTGACGACAATGTAAAGGTTGCGGGAAGCCACTGGATACGGAAAACGCAGGACCGAATGTTGTGGCGTTCGTTGGGGGAGGCCTATGCCCAGTAGTAGGCTTCGATCGACTGAAATGATCTCTGAAACTATAGACTATTTATATACTTAGTTAAGGACTCGGGAGAAAATATTATTATTTACAAATTAAATACCGTAAACTACATTCATATAATCACATCTATATCACCGAGGGGTTAGGCCCTCTACCTATGACACACCTACGTTTTGCAAATGGGTTTATTGGTCCCACGTAAAAGGGGGCAAGCCTACTGCCGTTACCGGGCATCGTATACAAAAGAATCAGTAACTATTTTGTAATTTGAACTGTAATTCGAACAGAAACATCCCTAGCCTAATAGCTAAAAAATAGACTTTTTTTTTTTTTTAATTCCGCGGCCTAAGGCCACGGCCGCTCTAACGTCCGTTGCCGGGCGTCCCTGGTTACTAGCAGAGGGTATGTCCAGTGGCGCCCGGCGGACTTTGACCACCCCTGTGGTCTCTGCGGGTGTTTGGTCGGGACGAGAATCCCGCGTCATTGGGGTCGGGTTTTATCCCGCGTCAGTGAGTGAATCTGGTTGCGTGCTATGGGGCAAAGGCCCCGCAGCACGCAACCTGCTTCTGTAAGGACGGTGGGTGGCGATCCCGCCGTTCTAAGTGGTCTGTTTAACAGAGTCACGTTCCCCTTGACCGCCAACCTATCCGCCCATACGGGAGCCCCGTATAGGGCCATACTCCGCACGATCCCCAGGTACAGTCTCCTGCAGGAGGCGTTGGGTCCCTTTAGGTTGGGCATCAGTCGCGAAAGCGCGACCGATGCCTGTGTCACCTTGGGGACCAAACTTCGGAAATGTGGTCCGAAGTTCCATCGGCTATCAAGTACGATCCCTAGGTACTTCATCGAGGGCTTGATGCCGATGCTAACGCCTCCCACATTTATGCTGGAACCTTCTGGTGGACCGTTCTGAGGTCTGTGAAAACACAGAACCTCGGACTTGTGCAAGGCCACCTCCAGTCCCAGCTGCCGTATCCGACCCACGACTCGAGCAACACCCGTCGTGACCTTGAGTGCTGCCTCCTGGTACGTTGCACCCGGCGCCGTGACGAGGGTATCGTCGGCGTAGCACGTTACGCCGACACCCCTAGGCAACGCACCCCGCAGCACCCAGTCGTAGCCGATGTTCCACAGAAGCGGCCCCAGGACCGACCCCTGCGGAACACCGCACAACACATCTCGCCGAGCTGGCACGAGCCAGCTGGGGAAAGCTATGGCCCTCTCCGAGAGATAGGCCCCGACAATACGACGGAGGTAGAGAGGCGTTTCGTGATACACGAGCGCCTCCCTAACGCAGCTCCATGGCAAGGTGTTGAACGCGTTGGCGATGTCAAGAGACACCGCCACCACCACCTTGCCCTGCGAGACTGCTTCCTCCGTCAGGCTCTTCACGCGCATGATCGCGCTCACGGTGGAGCGTCCCCGACGGAAACCGAACTGGTTATCCGCCAGGTCTGGCCCCACACTCGTGAGATTAATCGTGAAATTATTAAGAAAGAGCTTACACACCTCGTCGAGCAACACGATCGGCCGGTATCCGGACGGTGAGTCCACCGGCCGCCCCGCCTTACGGATCAGGACCAGTTTCCCCGTCCTCCACACCTTGGGAAACTGGCCCCTTTCGAGGCATGCGCTAAAGAGCCCCATCAGTCGAGGCCCGAGTTCTTCGAGGGCCAGGACCCATGCACGGCCAGGAATGCCGTCGGGTCCGGGGGCAGTGATTTTCCGGCGTTTAAGCCGGAGTACTGCCGCACCTAGCTCCCCCACCCTGACTTCGGGTACGTCGTCTTCGCTGGTGCTATCCGCGTCGGGCAGAGACGGAGCCATGCGCGGAGGGACGTGCTCCTCCGCGCTCGTCGGAAACAGGGAGCCCATGACCCGCTCCAGCTGCTGCGGCTGGAGACTCTGGGTCAGTGGAGGCGCCCTAGGTCGGAGTTTCTCCCTGACCTGTAGGTACGGGCGCCCCCATGGGTTCTGCTGCAGGGTCTCCAGGAGCTCCTCGCGGGCCGCCGTCTTGGCCCGCTTTATCGTCTCCTGGAGATTACCTTTAGCCTCCCTGTATGCCTGAAAAAGCTCCGCCTCTCGGGCTGCCGCGTCGTCTGGGCGGCGACGCCTCCGGCGAAACCTGGTGTACCGGCGGCGGGCGGAGATGCATGCTGCGCGCAGCTCTGCAATCTCCGGCGACCACCAGTACACCTGCTTCCTGACCGGTCTGGGTGTAACCCTAGGCATTGCCGCATCACAGATTTGCGACATGGCTCTCCTGAACCACTCCGCCTCGGCATCCACATCGGCAGGCCGGTCCGGCGCCGGAATCCAGGCCTGCACGATGGATGCCTCCACGAGAGCCTCCCGATCCAGATGGTGAAGTGCCCAACGCGGATCCGGGGGATTTGCCACCGGCTGTGGGAGGTCAGGTGGGGGGACGACATCGAACCGGATGTACCGATGATCCGAGTGCGTCTCCTCACCCTCCTCCACGCGCCAGCCTGTAATACGGCGGGCGAGATCAGGGGATGCGAACGTTACGTCCACGATCGATTCCCCCCCCCCCCCGCCGCCAAAAGGTGGCGACATTCCCCCGGTTGAGGACCTCCAGACCACGTGGTTCTGGTCCAGTCCTCAAGAAGCCTCCCCTGTCCCTGGTTTCCCGGGAGCCCCACGCCTCACTCCAGGCGTTGAAGTCTCCCAGGAGCAGGACAGGGCGAGGACGGCACGCAGCGAAGACGACGTCGAGCTCAGTGAGCCATAGCTCAAACTGAGACTCGTCAATGTTCGGCGAGATGTAGGTGGCCACGACTGCCAACCCATCATAGTCCGCCGCAACACACCCGCGGCCCCTTGCAATGATCTCAAGGCGCGAGTTGTCTGCGGCGGACCCCCCAAAGATACAACAGGCCGAGCCGTCCTCGTCCACCGGGCTTCCCGGGTGGACGTAGTACGGCTCGGCGACCACGGCCAAGTTTATGGACCACTGCCGGATGCTCTGGTACAGAAGATCCTGAGCAGCACGGCAGTGGTTCAAATTCACTTGCAGGATACGGATACGGGCGTCAGACATTAATTGACGTCCATAACCGCATCCCGCCGCGAAGCAACTGGCCGCGCAAGGGCGGCACCCCCACCGCTCTCAGCGGACGGACGAGGTTTTGGCTTCGAGGCGGCGCAGGTTGTGCTGCCGACCCGGTGATCCGCGGTCTTGCCCTCCGCCTCGCATCTAAAGCAGCGAGGCGGGGCGTCACAGGCACTTGCCTTGTGACCGGGCCGGCTGCAGCGGAAGCACCGATCGCCCACGGTGACTTCCGCTGTACACTGCACTCCGACGTGCCCCACCACCATGCACCGGAAACATCTGGTTTCCCGGGCACGAAGGAGTTGCACCTGCGCCTTTAGGAAGCCCCCTACGAGGAGGCTTCGTCCGTCCGCCACTTTCAGTGCCGCCGCGACGGGGCACTGGACGACTGTCATCCCGTGACCAGTGGAGCCGAAGGAGTTATCTGAAGCCTTCACCTGGTCACGGGGGCAGCCGCCCGCCTCCACGACGGCGGAGACAACTTCCTCCGTCGTGGCCGCGTCATCCAGACCCGTGATGCGCAATGCGGCGCATTTGGTGGGTCTGGTGACGCAGACGGCTTCTTCGTCCAGCGCGACCCTAAGCTGAGCCGCTAGGGCGTCAACTTTAGGGCCGCTGGAGGCGCCGGAGACCTCGAGGAGGCGAGCCCCGGTGCGTGTCGTCTTGCACCGGAGCCCCCCTTGTATTTCGAGGGCCGAGAGGTTGACTGAGGACTTCACGGTCCTCAGTACGTCGGCGTACCCCACCCCTTTCTCCACACCTACCGTCGTCACCGTCAGGACGACGGAAAAAAAAAAAAATAGACTTGCGTTTCGACGACGTACTGAAGTGATTACCGTTGACTTTGCTACTGCCTTGAGCCCACTCGCAACACAAACATTTTAGACTATGTATACTGTCGATTGACGGCACTTGGTGGAATCTGCTACACTGTAATATTCCAAAAAAAATACATAATATACTTTTCCACTGTTATAATTTTATTTTTACTGACCAGTTTCTGACTATGCTACGGTAATTTACGATCTTAAATCAAGAATACCTCAACACAAAACCACATCACAGGACCCTCATATATCATCAGACTTGCGGATAAGAAGCCTTAATACCTGTAAGAAATATTTTGCATGTAAATCTTGTCCGTAATATGAAAATTGTTTGATGACAGTTTCGACTAAACTATATTTTTTTCTGAGGTATGATTCATTATGTTATGTACCTTCATCTTATATTATGCGAAATCATCAATCAGTCCAAACCAGTAAGCTCCTAACTGTTACGAATAATCGTAATATGTGAGGAAAACAAATAAATGATTTTGATATGGATTTAAAAGACTGTTCTCACATTTCTAACCAGTACACAAACAGAATTTCTTACCACACACAGAATCACGGGTGCCTGCCGTTTTGCCGAAAAGATTTTGACAAAATTTCATTACCCAAACAAATTTTAGCAACCTTTTTTTATACCATTGCAATATGTATGTGGATTTATTATATGGTATTATTTATTATTGGATTTATTGCATTAACTAGCATTACATAGCTGGCGAGATGTGGGTTTGTTTGCACACCTCTGCCTACCTCTTCGGGGAAAAAGGCGTGATGATATGTATGTATGTATGTAACTAGCATTAATAGAAAAAAGAGATTGTTTTTAGTAGGTTACCCGGAACTGAACTATTTAGATTAGGTTAATTTCTTCTTTAAACGAAATGGGTAGGTTAGGTTAGGTTAAAACTGTGACCTCCTACGCACGAGCCGAGCGAGCGAAGCGAGCGGTGCCGCGGCAGCGGGCGGCGAGTGCCAGAAATGACTTGCAATAGAAAAAAGAGAATAAAAAATGTTAAAGTACTAGTTGGTAAACAAGTTATAGTTTAAACGTTGATTTCCCAAACATTAGGTTTGCGTTACAATT
This sequence comes from Nudaria mundana, assembly GCA_963556515.1. Lineage (NCBI taxonomy): Eukaryota > Metazoa > Arthropoda > Insecta > Lepidoptera > Erebidae > Nudaria > Nudaria mundana. The sequence goes on along the minus strand of OY748303.1, from coordinate 834,521 downwards.
TTTTGTGAATAGATTTTTTGCTAAGTAATAATTTGGCAAATGAAATTATGCGAAATTTTTTTGGGAAGTGAACATTTGTCAAATTCCTTTCGGTTTCAACAAGGGAGACCCCAGAATCACGCCTATATCTCTGATTGAAGGGTCGACGGAGGTATTTGATATGGACTCTCGTGTACTTCGAGCAGATGAAGATGGTGAGATGGGCCCTCGAGATGTTGATACTTTCATAGGCCCTCTTAGCTCAAACCCAAAACTCTTGTTAGTTTAATATTTGAAAAATTCATCATATAATTTGCCTTAAGCGTGTCTTAGGCCTTAAGCCTTAGAGGTGTCTTGTTCGGTTGGTAGAACGCTCCTCTTGAATAGCGAAAACAGTCGCTGGTTCGAGTCCTGCCCAAGGCTATAGGTTGTGTATCTGGTAAAATTATATGAGAAAAAATGCCTTAAGTGGGAACGTTTGAGAAGTAATATAAAAACTCCGAATCTCCAGCAACCATAGTTGGAAGTTATTAACTTGGAAGTCTCAACAAAAACTTTACCGCAACACTGTCTCAGTCATTTAGAGCAGGATTTAAACCGCATTGGTCAAAGGAAAACTGAGCACTTGGTCGAGAACTAGTGCACTGCTTCTTTACAACAAACCAAACAGAAGTACCTACAAAGATACACCTAATAGCTATTAAGATAAACAACTATATTAAACTGGCTGATACTACGTACAACACAAAGCAACCACATTTCGGACCCAACGGTCACAAGTAGTATTGCTCTCTCGTCCACACTCTACTCTGGCCCACTTTTAAAAGTATCGACATTGCATCTGTGTGATGCAATTCAATCAAAGCGATAAGGCACCTTATACACTATGACGCTAATGATGAGAATTTTAAAATGTTTAAATAGGCTCACAAAGGTGCAAGTCGATGCATCGTGTACCACAGATTGCATTATTACTACGAGTATAAACATAATCGGTACATGAGAACATTCTGTGGCATACAATACCGCGCAGTTCCTGAAGTGGATTGCACCTTTATGCATCTATGCTGTGCTTGAAGATATTTGAGAGGTTAATACTCGTAAATATAGTAGTATAGTAATAAATATTTTTAATAATAAATAAATATTTTTAGACATTCTCACACAACGTCATCTAAACAACTGATACACATACATATATATTTCTAAATATATACATAATATACATAGAAAACACCCAAACTCCGAAAGAAACATTTGTGGAACACACAAATATTTAATTCGACCCGGGCATCGAACCCGAGACTCCGGAGTCGAAAGCCGATGCACTACCGACCACGCCACCGAAGCAGTTAGTAACAAGTATACGCGGTATAAACTTCGGAAAGTTTACAAATCGTTACTTACAGCTAGTTATAATATCGTCATCACCCAACAAACTTTGCTAAAATATCTCTAGATATGGTTGACCCCGGTTGGGTTCGTGGAGGTCATTGCGGATATTAATTAGTATCAGTTCGAGTATGTACGGTTTCTCATTTCCTAAATATTTGAACACGATGATTGTGATACCTCATACAACTTTGCTAACTAATTAACGTTTTTTATAACCACTGTCATTATCCGAGCTAATTGCTAAATTCAAAATCTTCATTCATTTGTTTTTTTCAGTTGGTGGAGTGCTCAGCGTGGGCGAGTCAGCGCCGGGATCTCGTAGTGGGTCTGGGCCTACGCCCATACATATCTACATACCCTGGGAGTAGGTGGAACGCGGCCGTTTCCTTCTACGAACAAGTCGTGCTCGCGAAGGATCCGGCCGAGAGGGAGAGGGAGCGTACCCTACCCGCCGAGTTCCGTAGTCAGCGGCGAGGAAGACCATCGACCTCTTGCCCCATAGCACGCAACCAGATTCACTCACTGACGCGGGATAAAACCCAACCCCCATCGACGCGGGATTCTCATCCCGACCCAAGCCCCGCAGAGACCACAGAGGTGGTCAAAGTCCGCCGGGCGCCACTGGAAATGGTTCTGCTTGTAACCAGAGGCGCCCGGCAACGGACGTTAGAGCGGCCGCGGCCTTGGACCGCGGACCTAAAAAAAAAAAAAAAAGACTGGAAAGCCTTCCCCTACTAAGTTGAAAAAAGGCTCAGTGGATGCTTTAAGTAGTCATACTTATGAACGTCATTATAAATTATTCTTCAATTAACTGCCAGATTTGAAAGCAACAGATATATAATAGAGCATGTGAGTAATATTCTGCGCAGAAATCTTAAGGCCATTATTTTCCGATCAGTCAAGAAAACCACTCTTACGAAACAAGATCTTAGACTTCCAAACTCCTCACATACGTGTCATCGTGTGACAAAGCTAAATATAAATGATCGCAGTTGACAGCTATATTGCTCGCTTCTATTACGTGGGACCAACTGTCGAAAAGTGGGCTTATTTTATACCTCTGCCTACCATTTCAAGGAAATACGCGTGGTTATTATGTCTTTAACACCAACTCTGCTATAAATATTTTCTAAAAAGTTTTTCTTTGACTTGATGGTAAAAACAATACCACAATAGATTTTTGCTTTAGTAAAGAAAATAATTAAATACAAATGGATAAACTTTGTCTTGGACTTGGCTTTGGTCAGACCTTAAATAGCACTTAAACGCACTACCACTTCTTTCTTGAGAAAATAAAAACTTACTAAGTACAAAGTATAAAATACATTAATTTAATTGTTTTCAATTTTAATTTAATCGTGTGTAAAGTGGTAGAGGAGTATTACACCTGCCGATCAACGGACGAGGCACTTCTAACATAAAAGTGCCCACTTATAACGCGGGAGTTATTTTTATTTACATTATACACTTGGTTTTATTCCTTTTGGACTAATTGGGTGTTTTGGGAAGTGGGTGGTGCAAACACAACGTAACTGCTGTAAATCGTTGATGAGTTCTCTCGACTGGCTTTCGGCTCCCTCATCAGATCGACTCCAAACCTTCATTAAATGGTAGTACTTTATAGTATCTAAAGTCACCCTTACAATAGGCCACTAAGAATAAATCGGATTGATGTATGTTTCTTATGACTATTTCCAATGAATAGATAACAAAAAGTAATATAAATTAGTACACAGAATAATGATTACTTTTAGAAAATAAGTTTGGAAAAAATTAGGCATTCAGTCACGTGCCATCAAACACCAATCAGAAAATATGACGTCACAGCTTGCACTCTGACCACAGAGTAAGTGTGTATGAACTCTGACTTTTTGTGTCCAGTTGTGTCTGTGATATTGTGTAATTTAATTGTTCGTACCTTTTCTTACAAATACAACAGATTTCCTCAGTAAAAGTTCCTCAAACGAAATATCAATATAAATCGACATGGAGACAGGATTTACCAAGGCAAAATAGCAGTAATATGCCTAAAATCGACACATGTATAACAATTTGTTCGGAGTTTTAATACTCGTACTATTACATTCAGGCACTACACAGTACTTGTAATAGTTGTAATAAGACTATCACTACGTTTTAATAAAGGAAAATCAAGGAACAATAACATTGTCAAACACCTGTCAAACACATTTTGATTTGTTACCCAACATGTGACGTCACCCAAGGCGCCATGACAGATTTTCGTTACAAATTTAAATACATTTTTTAAATCGCAAAATAAACACCGTAAATGATTTTTTTAAATCAAAATAATACATTTTTGTGACTATATAGATTAAAAACTACAGAATTAATAATTTTTTGAAATTTGGGACACAAGCCTATTTTTGAAGGTTCCCCTCGATTTCTCCGGGATCCGATCATCAGATCCTGATTTCCTTGTAATGGGACCAACTTGGAAAAATACCTCCTTTCCAACAAAAAAATAATTAAAATCGGTTCATAAACGACAAAATTATCCACGAACAAACATAAAAATACGAGTATAGTATAGTAAAGTATACGGTCGAATTGAGAAACCTTTTTTTAAGGTTGTTAAACATACTAAATAGACCGACGATCTAGTGAAAAGCGCTGGTTTGTTGGATGCATGCGGCATCGCACTAAAAACTTGGTCGTACTGAAAACTCTTTGAAGAGATCTAGTGGTATGGTCAGCAGTGGACAAAATGATAGCTTGAAAATTATAATGGTTCTACTTTTTGGGCGAAAATTTATCGAAAGGACTTTGTAACTAACTAATTAATCCAATAACGTAGAGTGAGTCGCCTCTGATCACTTCACTAGATAATAATTAACCGATAATTGTCTTTATCGCTTGTTACAGCTTATTATGAGGTGATTCGTCCTAATTGGCTTAGAGCTTAGAGGTTGTTTAAAGGAACTCTGGCCATTTCATCACAATTTCGACCTTTCGATAATTACTCGTACATTTGTGGTGTGTAATTCTACCATGGAAGTGAAAGTTACATCCATGGTTCCTAAGGGTGTCAAGTGTCAACATATTTGGGACGTGGTACACTTGCTGACGAGGCTTTGGCAAATATACATATCGTTATATACATATCAAAAAAGGAGGAGGTTCTCAATTCGACTGTATGTTTTTTTTATGTTTGTTACCTCATATCTCTGGACTGGGTGAACCGATTTTGATTTTTTTTAAATGAAAGCTACTAGGTACTTCCCAAGTGGTCCTATTTCAATTTGGTCCCATTCCGACCTTTATTTGGTCCCATTTCGGTAATTTAAAGTCGGTTGTTGTGTCAATTTTTGACGTGTATTTTATTGGAAAAGGCAATAGTCTTGCCCCATTGTAGCCCCAAAGTGACTGGTAAAACGTGACTGTAATAAACACCTCTGTCTACCCCACGGGGATAAAGACATGATTTTGTATTAGTCTGTCCTTTTGTACCGGCTTTTCTCTAAAACGGTTGAACCGAATGTAACAGGACTTTCACTGGCAGATAACTGATGTTCTAAGGAGTATTTTGGGTTATATTTTAATCTTATAAACAAAAAAACGCAGCCAAATGCGAGAGCGTTTGCTAATTATACATAGAAGAGTTCTTTATTACACAGTGTTAAATTACCAGCGATAGGTACCTACATCAAAATTGATTGACATCAGTCTGGCAATATAAATATTCTGTGAAATAAAGTCTAGAGACCTTTATGTTGTAGCCATATCGTAGGCCACTTGATTATATGGCTGACCATTCTAGTTGAGTGCGTTTCACTAGTGGCTTTATACAGTTAATACCGTCCTGCGTCCTGTGTTAGAGTTGAATACAGTTTCATCAGATTTATAGTTGGTTCAGTTGTTCTAGGAACTTTGAGAGTTGTGACAGACGCTTCACTAAGAATAGTAGGCCACATTACAACTTTTAACTGCTGCGTACCTTAAGGGCATGCAGTCCTAAAAATACAGAAAAGAATAAACTATTATTGTTCACATTTAGTATCTATATAATTTATGTAAGATTATTTCTATAATTTAAACTGATTGATTGCTGAAAATTGTGGACGAATGCTTGAAATTTTTGGACATAATTTATCTTGAGGAAATTATTATTAATTCTGACGTCGCGACAAGAGAACCGAGACATTCTTATTTTTTAACTATTTACGTTGAACTTTCTGACAGTCATTAAAGTTTTTGTTCTCGCCAAGGGTATGATGAATTATCATATTCTTGGCAAAGAGTCTCTTTCATTAATCTTGTATAAAAACCAACTAGTTACAATTTATTAGTCTGTTGTTTTATTTAATTACAAACTCAAGGGCTCCAACGAAGCTTGCACCATAAACTTACACTACAGATAATTTTAATACTATTATTGGAATCCATACCCATACAAATAAATAAAATTACCAGCTTTTTACTCAATTCAAACGATTGTATACATGGATAGATACGGACATAAAAAATGCAAATTTTAAACTACTTTACCACTGCGCCAACGAGACAAAAGTCATCACTATCATGACTATCACTACATATTTAAAATAAAGCCGCTTCCGTCCGTATGTATGCTTAGATCTTTAAAACCACAAAGCGGATTTCGGTGCGGTTTTCATTAATGTATAAAGTGGTTCTTGAGGAAGGTTTTCCTCTGCTAGCACATAATAAATCAGAATTACTCACTTATTACGGTGAAATTCACTTTCAAGTTCCTTGTTGGACTATTTTTGAAGTCCACTCTGCATCTGTACACGCCAGCATCTCCGGCTACAACAGTATCCACGAACAGAACGGCTGGTTTAGCTGCAGCTCGGAAGTACGCTCTTGTTCCGAAGCCTGACGGTGATGACCAGAGCTTAGGCTGCGTGGCTAGACGACCGCGTACATCATAACTGTTGAAATAAAAATATTGATTTAAAAACTACTAACGACATATGATCTTCAAAATTGATAGTTTTAGTTCCAAAGCTTCTACTTATTTTCTAAACATTTTCATGTTACATGGACAACATGTTCACTAAAATTATTAACTGAAAGGCTTCAGCAAAATAAAGCTGAATACAAAATTAGTATTTTTAAGCTACTAAAGAGAGACATAGATAATCAGTTATATTTGTGAGCATGTGATGTGAAAACTTATTGGGTACAAAACAACTTGTTATCGCTAGGTGACTCGAGTTCCGTCGCTTCGGACACCACGACCCTTCCCACTCCTTCTCGCGCGGGATAGGACTTCTCACCGGGAACAGACCTCAGATAGACCTTGGACTTGGTACGTAATATAATTGTCATAGGGTACACATAATATGAATATATTTTTGACTAGCAGATGCCAAGTTCTGCCCTGCTTATCGTGTCTGCAGTAATCGACATGTTGGCGATCTTAATTTTTTTGCAAAAAACGGCCTCTCAAGGGATTATTCTATACGAAAAAAAAATATTTTAATATTTTTTTTTACCAGAAACATGTGATTTCCTTAATGAAATACGCCGTACTTGCACCAAAATGCTTCAATTGATACCAAGTTACGCAGTATACTAGACGATTATGCAGTACTTGCTTCGTTTACTACAATCTAATTTGGCAAATCATTATTTATTACGTATACACACTAAAGCCAAACGAAGCACTCTACTTGACTACTTTTGGATGTAGCAAGTACAACAAAAGATGTTTGCTCATGCTAAGGCCAAATGTAGTACTCTACTATTCTGCGTTAGACTGTATCAAATAAAGTAATGGTAAGTAAAATGTTTTTAAAAAAAATTGTTTTAAACTTTTTTAATAGTATCAAATACAACAAACAAATACAACTACGCTCACATACTAACTATATACTATAACACTTTTAACTATCACTCGGCATAAAAATATTACACGATTGCTAACAAGAAACGTAGTATTCAATACGTGCTAGGCAATCATGCAGTAATAAGCACAAGTACTGCATTTGCCCATAGCAATACTGTGGTGATCCTAAGCTAAAATGGTAGATGAAAATGCAGTGATACGCATTATGTCCAAACTATACAACTAAGGAAATAAAAAACTATATCAGTAGAAAGCTAAATTTTTTTTTGCTAATTTTAGGTCAACTTCGAATGTTATATAATAACGACTTGTAGTTCAGATATCAAAATATATGTTTTTCGCGCTTATCTCGAAACCGTGTTTATGCAAGTATATAAGCAATAAGCAGGGCAGAGTTGCTAACGACAACTTTTTTCCTGACATCCTAGTTTGATGAAACAAAGCCAGTACGTTGCTCTTTGCATTAAGTATATTTCGTGTGCATGGAGACAGATAGACAAGAATGGAGAAAGTTTTGAACCTTCCTCTTGAATCACTATCTATTGGTGATCGTTTACTGTCTACTACGTCCATTTGTTAGCCACTAGCCAACCATTTACTGTTCCTCTTACAATGTAATCAATGGACTCCCGGCAACTTTTTTAAATACAGTTTGAAATCAAGTCTAATTGGTCATCCTAAAATATTAAACAATTATATTGCGATGAAATATTAATCTAGAGTGAGCACATCGCTTTGTGAATAATAATTATTTATCACACCACAGGGTAACCCTTGTCTAGACTCTTTGAATAGTGATTCTGCAGTGAGGCGTATAATCGTATCAATATGTAATTAAAATTTAGTGAACATGTCTGGTATTTTTACGCCCACTTTTCGCGAATAACTTAATAGCAGACGAACATGTTGTCGCCTTTCGTTAATTTGCAGGCGAAGTTAGTTGGGCTTTTAAGATGTTGATGAGACCCCGCTGCTCCCATACCTTGGATACACTTGATTGATAATTGAGTTCTTACCTATAGAGAGGTTCGCCATCAGTTTCTTTGAACCAAAGGACCATAGAGACGTGGTCGCTTGCTGCTAGAGGGTGGATGTCGCACGGTAGAGATGCCTTCTTGCCCATAACACCTTGAGCGTGCGCCATTGGAACTGTAACAAAACAATTAGATTTTTAATCATTATTTTCTAGTCCTGCCCGTAGTTTAGTGATTATATGTATCAAAGTTCAACCGCATCGCAATTAGACTGGAAAGCCGATCCCAACTGGGTTCGGAAAAGGCTCGGTGCATGTTGAACATCGGCCATGACTGTTGGATTTTGGTTTAGGATCACTAAATGATTATTGTTAATTTTCTATTGTATAAAGTGCTAATTGCAATAGGCTAGCAAAATGTAAGTGCCTTCACCCACATTTTATCAGTAGGTTTATTGCCCCTTCAAACATTTCGGCGAGAAATATACAACATAGTTCTAGTATTGTGTCCTTTTAGTTAAAGCTAAATATAAATGTGCCAGACAACCTTCAGCTTGATAAACACTTAGAACTAGATCTCAAATTTCACTGTCTGAAGAGGTCAGTCACGCCAAGGCCTTATAATAACTTTAGTCATCCTGGAGCTGTCCTTCCAAGGGCGTCCAGCAATAGCCGGTAGAAGTTAAAAATACTTTCATTAGAATAAAGAGACGGAAGATGTTTTTGCCATAATCAGATCCTGGCTTCCTTTTCATGATACCTTTGACAGGTATATCTCCTTTCTAACAAAAAACAATACATAAAAATTGGTTAATAAACGACGAACTTATCCGCGAACTCGCATACACAAAAAATATGGACGGCCTGAGAAAACATCCTACTTGATGTCGGTCAAATACAAAAAATATAACGGTTGAATTAAGAAATCTCCCCAGCTTTTGAAGTCTGTTTAAAAATAATCTGCCCACGTACCTATACATAGACAACTAATACAAAGTCCAGTTGGCATTTGATTGATATTTGGTGGACACTATTCGACGATGCTTGACAATCAGTCATGCGAGACAGCCACCAGTCGCACGGTATCGCTGTCACTGGAGAGGCCAACACCCTATATATCTAGTTACTGCGGACACCAGTTTTAATTAAATACTTTAAAGCCTTTATTGTCAGCTGTGCTGGGTTATATGGAGTTTGACTTTATGTAGCAACTAAAGAAGATAGAGTTGTTACGAGTATATAGACCATTATTTCTCTTAGTAACCTAAGGTAATCTTTCTAGACGATTATCTAGTCTAACCTAGTTAATTTTCCTTATTTCATTCAGTGGGGGTTTCGTTATTTCGTGGATACGAGAAGTTTATAACTTGAATGATATAGGATGCCTAACTTATGGATCCTAAACTATTTATCGTTAGCTTATAAATGTATATCGATGAGTCATTAAATATACTCTATAATATACTCTCTGTTACCTAACTCCTCTTGAACGGCTGAACAGATTCGGACAGAATTTCATGTGATTTCAATGGATTTCTGGACGATTTGACGGCCCCACGCGTGAAAATGTGGACGTACGGTAAGCCCATGCTTACACCTTAGTGGTAAAAGGTGTAATTGTGTAATATCCATACATACATAAAATATTATTATGTTTGTATGGATACGTAGATACATCTATCATAAATGTTTATCACTAAGCTTAAAATTATTTACATCGTTGCTCCTAAATGAGTTGCCATCATCAAAATGCCTTTGATGCCCCACAAAAGAACATTTAAATAGGATGTACTCGTAATTAATAAGTAATTATCCAAAGGATGAAACGATAAATTAACCGAATTAAGACGGTTCGTATTTAATTGGGGGTAAAAGGGATGAGTAAGGGATACTTATCACTTATTATTTATTAACTGGAAGAAGGCGGATTTGTAAATACATACACATTCATTTTATGGCTCGGACTACAGAGGTTTTAGGTACGTAACATTGATACTGGCTGTTAGAATATAGCGTCATATTACAGAATAGTTAGGTATTGATTTTCCATTGTGCCTTAGTCCCAGAATAGGGATTGGTGTCCGGTATCGGCAATAAAGATACTCTCGACAGAACGCCATGCATGTTGTTGCTGTTTAGGGAAGCGAAAAATAGAAACTTTAATGGTGAGGATGGGTTTCAAATCTGGCTTGACAAAAAAAAATTAAGAAAACAATCGGTGTCTGCCCAAGATAATAATCGCAGTAGACGTGATATGTCGTGAAAGTTATCGAGTTCAAGTGTGTATTGACACCAGTGGTAGTGGTGTTACGTGTAACATACGAACTCGAAAGAGGGTAGATCGCATATTAATTATCTACCTACTGTAAAAACTTTTTCATCATCCACTTCAGTATATGCTACAGTTCCTCCGTGATCATAGCGCTTGCAATAGTGCTGAAATATCAGAAATACGAAGCAATATTATGGTAAATATCCCGAAAACTACGTAGGTACCTACTAGTTACTACTGCAGTACGAGCACGGCAGTATCGACACATTATCGATCCATCCATTACACCAATCATTATCACTGCTGAACGATTTCGATGAAATAAAGTGAAGTACCTACCTAATAATAATAAGATATTTATCTTCAATGATATCCACTTAACCACAATATTCTTAATAACAATACAAAATAATAACAATAAATAAATATATTTATGTACAAAAAAGTCAGTCTGTACTTAAGTACTTCTTATTGAAGACTTTGTTTTCGAGAATATTTGACGGAAAATTTACTAGATAATAAATATTTCGGATCTTTAAGTAGCTATTGTTTATCTTTGAATAAGCTATTACTATTCATAATAACCGTCACAATAGATTACTCCGGATACATAATTGCTACCATTTCCTTAGTTATCGATACTTTATAGCTTTTATTATAAAAATCTCTTGTTTATATACAAGTTTACGATTACTACAGTCTGGCACTCGTAAAATAATATTTCTTTCAGATTTTTTATTTTAATATACTTTGGCAACTTATTCCGTTTTATAGCAATCTGATTGAGTTGGAATGAAAATGTGTTAAAACAAGGTCGCCGCAGTCGCGAAACGTACCGCTACGCTGCAGCATATATTTGAGCGAAGCGATTTTGATTCAAAGCGATATAACTCAGTCAAAGTATTTTTTGTCATTACGCTATGGGAATTTTTACCATCAATTAAATTATTTTTATTTGATCGTAATTCAAAATTCTGGCTTCGTAAGAACCTGGGTAATTCTGTAAGCTTTTGATGAGTTCAAGAAAATCCGAAATCGGCCGAGTATTCGCCGAGAAACAATTTAACACAATTTAACATAAATCGTAATTTGAGTCACCCGTTGAGAGCTCCGCTCAACTAGTAGATAATATCTTTATGCCAAAAATGCGTTAGTTGGAAATTAGGAACATTATAGTACAGACATTAATAATTTAAAGACTTGTCATCGGTGGGTTTTTTGAATCTAATTTTCAGCATCAAGTATTTATCGTCGAAAGTAGCAGACAGGGGATTTATATTCACTTTTAAATCATAAGAGCTCAGCATAAAAGCAGATAATACAGTTACAATACCTGTTTTCTTCATGGGTGCCAGGGCATGCCAATACTCTCGACCACTATATACTTATACATATTATAAAACAAAGTCAGTTCCGACCGTATGTATGTATCTTTAATTTAAATCTACGCAACGGATTTTGAAGCGATTTTCACCAACGGATAAAGCGGTAGTCGTATATAATTTGTCAAGCGGGTGAAGCCGCGGGCGTCCGCTAGTAAAATATATTACACTGGTATTACAAGAACGTCTATTACTAGCACTGGTATTACAACTTAAAATTTGCTAAAGGTGAGGTAACTGGCTCGTACAATATAGTATTAAATAAAAAAAAATAATAGATTAAAAACCTACAAGCTTTGGAACAAACAGAAATCAATTAAATTTTGTCCATAATTTTAATACTGTGTTCACGTTTCTGAAAGAGGATTTCTTTTTGAGTTGCTTCTTGTAATAGCAGTGCGATATTATCTTAAAGGGGAAGTTCGTTAAGCTAATTGTGGCGTAAAGCCAAAACAATGTGAGAGTTTAATGTCGTTCCATACATGACATAACTTAGCTGTAACTTGGACGTACATAAACGAATTAGTAGATGAACACGACTGAGAAATGGCAACTTTAAAAGCAAGTTTTAAAAAGAAAATGACTTCCAGTTTTCATCTTTAAGTACTAGAGCTAATGTTTAACGGTGGCTGAACTAATTAACTTAGTCTGGTTAATGAAAACTCTTGTTTATGTTTGAGTGGGATCCCTACTTTCTTTAGACATAGTCGTAGTAAACTAGCTAGTAGTTAAGTTTTAACTTAGTTTCGTTTGTATTGATATATGTATGATGAGGATATGGTATACTTTAATTATGAGGATCGGATGTGTGTATGTAGGTACAGAGGCAATAAGCTCGTCTCCTAATATGTGGTACTAACTGGCGAAAATAAGTCTCTTTCTTTTCTATCTCTCTTATAATATTAACAATAATTTGCGCGTATCATTAAGAACACAATGTATACTAAGTTGTATTTGATTAGTCACCTGCTAATAATATACATATATAGCAACTTGTATTACAAAGAAGTTTTCCGAATTCAAAAAAGCTTGAAAATCATTTGTAAAGTAAATACCCAACTTTGTGTCCAAGAAATGTATTCGAATCTGCAAAATATTGTTTGTCTTGAAAATATGTGCTAACGTTATATATTCTTCGCAAATCTCGACTTTGCATAATCTTCAACTTTGTATCTTGCCATTGGGACGCAAATATCTCAATATAAGATATCACAGCAACGGCGATACATACAGAAGCAGAAACCAAGACTCCCTGGAGGACACCAGTTACCCTACTTCTCTCGACTGGTCCCCGCAAACTCGTAGATATTGTAGAAATGTACCGAATTGCATTATAATAATTCAGCAAAGAACATTTTCAAAGTTCTACCAACTGATGAATATTAAAATATCGGGACAAAGTTTTTTGATTACAGTAATACTCTTCTTCTGTCTTGTTTGATTTATGAAGGGTTTTACGAGTTCATTTTAATAAAGAATTATGAAATAAGGCTTCAAGCATACGTACGAAAACTACACGTCGACCACAACCACAAAACACGCAAACACTAATTTGTATGAATATGCATAATTAGATTCACACTGACCACATTTTGTCGTTGAAGGCATTGATGAAGTTAGTAGCGACTTAAATTTGGGGTACACTACATAAATACGAATAACTTTATTCCGTCAGTCACAAATACGAATTTCAAAATACAGATTTTCATAATTCCGACTGGTTCAAAATTCCGAATATAACAACTCCGATTGACCATTATTCCTATTTTTATAATTCCTAAATTTCAATATTCCTAACGTTTATAATTACTACTCTCAAAATACCGAGCTTCAATAGATCGAATAACAAAATGTCCAACTTAATGATATTTCGAAACTTCAACAATACGAATTCTGATTATAAAAGTTTCCCTGGTCACATGCCAAAGTATGTTTCCCAAATTTTTAATATAATACAGATCAATTCCGGCGCTTCGCCGGCCGCGCTGCCGCGGCACGCTCGCTTCTCTGGCTCGGCTCGCGCTCTGTTGTGGTCACAGTTCTAACCTAACCTAACCCACTTCTACTATTCTGTAAGAAATCACCAATCTTTTTAGTGATATGGCCGCCATTTGTACATGTTTAACTTGAATATTTTGTTATAAATGTTGTATTGGTGTACAAATAAAGTTTTATTCTATTCTATTCTATTCTACCCATTCCAGATACCCAGACCAGACTGTCACTAAATTCTGTAGAACAAACATGTTGACTTTTAGTTTATTCGAAGTATTGAAAATCGGAATGTCGTGTTTCAGACCCAGAACCCTTTGAGCATTTGACTCTTCGAACGTATGAAATTTCGTGATTTTTAATAATAGACATTACAATTCTTAGGTAAGTATTATGAAATTCGAACATTTGAAAATCGGAACATCAAAATTCGGAATAAAGTTTTCGGAGTATTTGGGTGTTCCCCTTAAATTGCAACGACATCGTAACCACAACGCAACGGAATTCGGAATTGCTCTACTGAACTACAGGATCAATGGAGAAATACACCATGAGGTCATCAGCAAAGAGCACTTGGCATGCTGCAACACCTCAAATCAAATCAAATCAACCTTTATTTCGGGTACATGCCCATATAAAACTCCCACATATGTTTTTTTGTAACATGAATAATAAAATAAAGTTTTAAAATAAAAACAAACTAAATAAATTAACAGCAAGTGATTAATAGTCAATATTATCATGCAATGTCCGTAAATAATTTAAAAAAATGTAAAAAAATTAATCGAATAGGTAATTAAATATCAACAAAAAAAAAATTGTGGGAATTATTTAACCATCAATCATACCATCAATGGTTACAACACAACTGCTAATGCAGTAGTTGCGATGTGCATGGAACCTTAAATGGTTTACCCTTGAGAATCTCGCATGTTAATGGATATTGACAGGAAAATCTATTTTGCCGGTCCCAGAATGTATGTAATTTGTCAGATTTGTACAGAAAATATCAAATCTATCAAGAATTTCCCAAGATTACATTCATTCACTATTTACGTTACGGAATCACAAGTTCCACAGAAATCCTAGCATTTAATTTAATCTGCCTGATTCCAATTCTTATTTTATTTAGTATTTGGCATGTCAGAGCGTTTGATATCAAATATTGATTAAAGGTTTGTAATTGTCGAACAAAGACGATTATATATATGCTTAAATCTGTTTATGAAGTTAACCTCAAGTCTCGTACTTAAACCACTGTAACACCAAAACAGAGCCTTCATAGCTCAACACTTTGATTATTTTGAAATACCAATTTTGTAATACATAGAATGCCAATCAACAAATACATAGAATGCCGTGGTGACATAGTCGGTTTATGTACGACCTATGAACTTATCTGTGGGACTACTACCTCTAAACTTATTTGTGGGACTACTACCTCTGAAGTCCCTGGTTAAATTCCCGGATCGGGTAAATATTTGTATATTCTGTAAATATGTGGTTTGGAGTTTGGATGTTTTACTACGTAGGTACCTATATTATATTTTATATTTACTACCTACTAAGTAATAAGTATTTGTATCAGTTATCTAGTAGTCATAGCATAAGCTCTAGCCGAGACCAGATGGCGTTTTGTTCAATTTTCTGTACATTGAGCTCGCGGGAGTAATTTGAATCAGTATCAGTTCAGAATCAGTATCAGAATACAGTTTACCAACGCCAACGCGGGACGTTAAATGTACGAAACCCTATAAGTAACGAATATTTAGTCTAAAAGATACGAGTACCTTCTAATGAAAATTAAATTAAATTCAGAAGTCTTGAATAAATGCCAGGTTAAAAGCACCCGTAACCGGCGAACATGCATGAATACATTAATGACATTTGAGGAAGCGAAAGAAGTATGCCATGATCGTAGCAAGTGGAAGTCCGTCTGCCTATCCCACTGGGAAAGAGGCGATTTATGTATGCTATGTATGTAGGGAAACGAACGAACGAATTGTAAAAAGATTTAGCGTATCAACATTAATAAAAAAATACAGTGAACTTCATACTTTCTGTCGTCATAATAATTATCATTCACTACCTACCTACTCTAGAGATGAATCGAAAAGTGATTTAGCCAGATACCGGATATTGAATAACCGGCTGTCTCACCAGTTTGCCGGATATCCGGCAGGACTTAGTGCATGTTCGATCCATCTCGTAAGTGAAGCTCAGTGGGGGCCTACTGCGACTGTAACTTATAGCTCTACATTTACAGGTGTACAAGCACAGGTTGTTGGAATTGTTCTACTGAACTACAGGATCAATGGAGAAATACACCATAAGGTCATCAGCAAAGAGCACTTGGCATGCTGCAACACCTCTGGCAGATCATAGATCTTCAGGAGAAATTCCAGCGGTCCTAAATTTGAATCCTGGCTAATTCCCAAAAAGGTATCATACGGGCTAGACTCGTACGCAGCGTACTCCACATACTGCCGGCGCTCACCAAGGTAGCTCGCGAAGAAGCGGAGTAAGTGTGAGGTGAAGCTGTTATGTTTATGCTCAAATCTATGTTATAATGTTTTTCAATACGAGTACAACGATGGAAACTACAGAACGTTGTTAAAAATCGTTTTGAATTAGTTGTGTAAGTGTTTTCCAATAGAAGAATTTAACAACCGTTAAATAATTAATTTACTGGATAATCTTTGTCATACAAACATTTTTGGAGCGGCATTTCGTAGCTAGCAGAGCGTAAAGGCAGAACGCGTAAATAGTGGCACTATATATTTCCCTGGAGTTTACTGTGTGAAACATTACTAATATAATGGTTATACGATAATATAATGGTTGTAGGCAATGTTAAAACCAACGTCAGGGTTGCTTTATATATTTCAGAAAGAAATAGGAATAAAATTCTTATCCAATAATATATAAACTAATATTTGTGCCTAAACGCAAGATCATAGTTTTGATGATACGTAGTTTTAAAGACCTAAGCATACATTGGGAACGGATGTTTTATGCTATGTTATGATTAGTAGATGTGTGTCAGAAGTCTCTGATAATATATCTTAACCATAGATTCCCTATACGTTAACCACAAACAGTTGTTTGTGTATCAATCAAGCCGGCCCCTCAGGCTCACGCTCCCGGAGGCCAAGCCTTGTTATCCCTATTTTTGTGTAGGTATAGAAAAAAGCAAGCAAATATTTTTATAAGAAACAATGTTCTGTAACATTGTGGTGGTGTAATTTAAAAACAACGCCATGACACGATGAATAATAAAAATCTCAATCTAGTTTGTTGGCTACGATCGATTAATTAAATATCCATGTCTTAAACTTACATATTTATCCCAGACGGGTAGACAGTGTTCTTTACTTCGCCCACATTTCGCCCGTCTTTATTATTTGCTAGCGCATAATGATGGACAGGATAATCAGGCACCTTAGCACACCATAGAAATCACATTTTCAATGGACCTATATTTCCAGTTATGAGTCCTAACCGCTAACCAATACCGGGTATTTATCTGTATGTCAAAATACAGCCCAATTCGTCTTGTGGGTAGAACACACGCCACAAAGACGAGCAAACATCATTAGATTCACTTCAGTATTATATAAAAACCCGTTGATTACGTAAGATTTTGATATAGGTACCTATTATATATTGCTAATCCATGAACAATCTGATATATGATATAATAGAACATTTTCTCTAGAAATAGTGTCTGTGTCATCAAACTATTTGTAGAATACCGAGCTTAAAACAGATTCGTGTTATTTATTTGTGTTACTGTACATTTCCAAAGGGCGACGTCTCGGTCAGTTCCATACAACGTAAATCAAATAGGTACCTAACAAGATTCTGAACACAACTCTGCTTGTAGTTTCAATTCAAGGCTGTCACAACTGTGTGAGCTACAGAACTACATATATATTAAGTTAATCCCATTCAAATTGAATCAGTTCAAATTTTGTGAGACTACGATACACTGAATTAGTAAATTAGTAAAACGATATATGTAATGAATATCAAGCCTATAAACTATATTAATCAATATGCTGTCATACATATCTATACAAACGGTAGGCAGAGGTGCATTCCACACCTACTCTTTACCAGTTTAAAAATACTTTAATAAAATTTAAGTGTCTGTGTGTGATTCCAAATTAACAGCTTTTCACTAAATACTTAAAAAGTATACAAGTAAGGTAGTTTAAAGGTAGGTAGGTAAGGTACTAAGTTTAAAAATCACAATTTTCCAATTTTTTCTCTGTATGTCTATTTCTACCAGGTAATCTCTGAAACGGCTAAGCAAATTTAATGAGACTTTCACAAGCTGATAGCTGAGGTTATAAGGAGTATCTTAGGCTTTTTGTCCTGGGAATATTTTACCTGAGAATTGAGAGCTATAAAAGCATTCCAAGCGGGTGATCGACGCCGTCGGCTCCAGAACTTTTATTTTCTATCCTGTTAGATATATTTCTGGCCGTGCACGGAAGACTTTCCCAAAATTTCCGACACATTTACCGGCTATAGATACACAAATAACATTAACTTCCACTCGAAATATTTCCCCTTCATATTCTAACAAAAGAAGCGAATATTTTGTGTCGACGTCACTCCCAAAAGACTGTCAACACCTCGGAGCCTTTTGACGTCTCTTAACTGACAAGACTGTGACAGGTAAGAGAGAGAAAGAATACGAACGCAAATATATTATAGATTTCGATTAAGGCACGGGCAAACTCGTCCTTCACATACGACGTATACCATGCATTCTGACATCTGAACAGGATACTCGCAGACACAACCTTTCAAATAACGTATACCTACGTCAGACGTCGTAAGACGTGGTATACATAGGCCCAGTGTGTCGCTGTCCCCCATGTCGCATGACATACCTACGTCGTATGTGAAGTACCAGTGTATTTTTAGCTTTATTTGTTTATTTTGTCTATCTTTGGTGGGTATGTATAATGAGTAAGAAGAGAAATGATCAATAGTTACTATGGATACAAATATTGAATTTGTTTCAAGAAATTTGTGAAAAAATAACAAAATCCGAAAGTAGACAGTAATGAACTAACTATTATAATCATAACATAGTCTAATATATACTTAAACAATTGACACAACCACCGACTTCAAATGATCAAAATCGGACCACTTCAAAAGTAGTAGCTGTCATTTAAAAAAAAATTGTTGCGGGACATAAAAAAACATTATAATAAAAAAAACATACAGTCGAATTGAGAATATCCTCCTTTTGGAAATCGGTTGAAACCAAAGTCGCCCGTTCCCTGTGTTTAACCGCCGGGAAACCAGGATGGTTAAGGGGTCATATTCCAAAAATAAACAGGGTTTCCCACTAGAAGGGCTCGCTCCTAGTCTGTTTAATAGGTGACTAAAACATTACAGTAATTTGTTTATATGTAAAGTTTATACAATGTTGAAAGTGCGATTCAGCTTTAGTACATTATGCATAACATAGCTACAGCGCCATCTGTTGACTCATCGTAGGACTAAAACACTTACATCGTGGGCAGACAATATATCTGATATTATACTAGGTTTAACTTACACACTTAACACTATGTATGATTAGACCTTTAAAACTACGCAACGGGTTTTGATGCGGTTTGATCAATGGTAAGAGTGGTTCTTGAGGAAAGTTTTAGTATGTATATAATTTGTTGTTCAACCTGATCCCACCCTCTCCCTTCCGATCCCGAACAACGCGTGCCGGGCAGAGATGTCACTCTCATACCGTGGAAACCGTCTTCGCGAGAACCGAACGTTTTAAACGTTCGATTCTCTGCCGAACGATAGTGGCTTGGAACGCCCTGCCTGTGCACGTACTTCCTCTAACATATAACCCTGGGCTCTTTAAGCGAAGCGTGAAGAGGCACATCACTGGGTCGTCAAGTTGAGGGCCAACTATGAGAGTCGCCCACAATCGCCAGACGCCAGACGAAAAAAAAAATGTAAATAATTTGTCAAGCGGGCAAAGCCACGGACGTCCGGTAGTAATATTATAAAACCAGTAGGTATACTAAACTAAACCAGAATACTAGTATAGTATTCTTATATCTGTGATAAAACAAAGTCCTCCGCAGTGTCTGTATATCTATTTGTTCGTGATAAACTCAAAAACTACTGCACTGATTTTCATGTTACTTTCACTAATGGATAGAGGTTCTCGAATAAGGTTTTAGTATATAATTTGTCACGGGCGAGGCCGTGGGTGTCCGCTAGTGTAATATAAAATATATCCCTTTCCAAAAAAAAATACAAGTACCTTTGCAGGAGAAGATTCTACTCTCTTTCTATCATCTTACATATCTAATAAGTTCTTTATACTCGTAATAAGTGCCACTACCCAGCACTACCGGCAATATAATCTACTAGATATTTTTCCACCCAAAGGTTGCCGTAAATTCCTTACACTGCCACTGTTTGATTTGTATCTATCCGCATGTGTGGAGGTTTGTGGTTCTACAATAGCTTGAAGATATAATGTAATCTCGAAGCTCGAAGACAGGGTTTGTAGTGTAACACCTTTGTAAAAAACCTGACAGGCTGTACCTGACAGGCTGTCAGGTTTTTTTAATGATAAATTAGTAGAACAGGGTACAAGTCTGTTTGTTTTTAATACCCATTTGAAGAACCTAATTAGATTTGCCGATAAGAAAACATCTGAAAAGAAAATCAAATTACTTAAAAAGAATATTTCTTGTTAGTAAATAATATTTTAGTGCATGAATTCTTTGATAAAAGAGATTTCTTAAGATTGAGAATTGAATTATTTTTAGTTAAAAGCAAACCTTTTAACGAAAATTAATTTCAAAAATTTAATAATTAATACAACTAGTTATTCCGGCGAACTTTGTATCGCCTCAAATCTATAAAAGAAAATATATATTTTAATATTTCATGCAAATGTATGTATTATTAATTATAATTGAACAACGCGACGGACGGACAGACAGACAAATTGTCGTATTAAATATAAAGATTAATAATTTAAATGTTATTCAAAGTTATCATAACATAGTATCAAAGAAATTCATTTTCGCTGTCTTCGCCGTCTGTCAGTCCATATGTATGCTTAGATTTTTAAAACTACGCAACGGATTTTGATACGGTTTCCACAAATGGATAGAGTGGTTCTCGAGGAAGGTTTTAGTATGTATATAATTTGTCAAACTAGTGAAGCCGCGAGTGTCCGTCATATTAAAAAGAGGATAGATTTGATTCTTTGTTTACTTTGAAATTTGAATAGGTTCCTAAACTACGGAACCCATTGTAAAAATTACTAGGCTACTTTTATCCCGGTAGTGTATACGCGTGGGAATTGGGAACAAGAAAAGGAAACCACGCGAGCAGAACAGCTACTTATTTGTACAACGGCAACATAAGTTCTTAATGAAACACAAAGTCCCGCAGTGTAATGACCTCATCCCCCATTATCGAGAATGTGAGCTGGTTATCGTCAATGACGGGTGCAGCGTCGCACAAATAACAAATAAGTCGAACCGATCGCAACCAACTGTAGTTATAAGAAACCCTGCAAGTTGTTTAAACAAATGTCAGTGTGTGTGTGGTCTAAGTTGCAAGTGGAGAGGTGTTTAAATTTAACTACCAGATTCCGGACTTCAATTCCAGAACTACTTGAGTACGTGGTTTAAATGCCAATAATAAACCATCTAGGTATGTTGTATGCTAGGTAAAATTGCCTCTGTGATATACCTACTAAATACTTTTTTGGTACATACTTACACGTACGCGATAAGCTGCGCTGTTACCACGAAAACCAAACTATAAACAAAAATAGGGCAAGTAAAGTGTCGAACGGAAGCTTGTTATAACACAACACCGTAGACATCACAGCAGCAGTGCTCAGGTCTCAACTTATCACGCACGAGTCATACAAAACTTTGTTGGTCCCAAGTAAAAGATGTTTGACACTCATTGGGCTCACATCACAGTACTGTAAGTAAAATATTGAACTTGCGGATAATAATTACGATTAATAAGATTGTATAGTACTTTTATTAATCGTACCCTCAAAAAATTTAAAGCTTTTGTAAGAAATACTCAGAAGTTACCGAACTTTATAATGTTTTATAACATGGAATCGCTTACGCTTATAACCGATACCATGTTATAAAGCATTGTTTACATAAATAACCCCCGGCATCGGCCGGGAATACATTACCGGACTTGTGAATGGACAATCTCAGTTGTGATATTGACATTAAAATAATTATGTTTATTCTTTGAGATTTCCTTCACTATTCGGGACACCACGGTTTTGTTTACAAAATGTCACATCTTCAATCCTTACTATACATATACAAGACAGTTTGGAATCGTGTGTTTTTTGGTATATTATTACAAGAAAGTGTGTTCGTCGGTATGTGCACGCTAATCGCCGAAGCTGCTGCACATTTATTTGAAGTTTTGCTATTACTTACCTATAAATGAAACTTTTGTCAAACTCCGTGCAGTAATAAAATCAGTGCATTATGAATTCACCGTGCGGGTGTGGTGCGGGCTCGGTGGGTGATATTCAAGTTATAATAACTTTAAAATAATGTGTTTATATTTATTATTATACACGGTAAATTTATAATATTAATTAGTACGTACCCACACTATTCATTAATCCTATAATTTGAAAATGGAGTTTAAAATTAAATTTCAAAGATCAATTAAATTCTGTTATTATTGGATTCGATTAAAATCTAATCAGAATTCGGTATCGATAGTATTTGAAATTAGATCAAGATCAATGTCATTGGATCAATTTAACTTTATATGGGAAAATGCGGTCGTGTAATCGGTAAAGTCTTCAGTAATCGTGTAATCCAGTCTTCTAAAACCAATCTTTCAAAACATTGGATAGACGACATCGACTGAATTTTTAACTGACTTATTCGACCGATGAGTTTTTTGGACATTCTCACACAACGTCATCTAGCCCAAACTAAGCCATAAGGTTGTGCTATGGGATTTAGACAACTGATAGACATACTTATATATTTAGAAACACAAACGTAATATACATAGAAAATACCCAAAATTCGTAACAAACATGTATGGATCACACAAATATTTTAATCGACCCGAGAATCGAACCCGAGACCCCGGAGATGAAAGCCGTTGCACTTTATGTTTTATGTTTGTCATACCTCAATATATTTCGACTGGGTGAAATATTTTTTTTTTATTGAAAGATTCCGGCAGTTATTTGGTGTCGTCGGCGGCAGTTAGTCTGGTAATTTGATGTCGGTTTTTGTTTCAATGTTTTACGTGTTTCTTTTATCTATTTATTTATTTAAACTTTTTGCACAGTTATTGTACAATGGAGGACTTAATGCCACAGGCATTATCTTCCAGCCAACCTTAGCAGTAGGGTTGAAAAAATAAGCAAAGAAAAATTTAAATTGGTGTAAAAGTAATACAAAAAAAAAATAGTTCATAATGAAGGTCATAGGACTTAAATTCTAATAACTACTTAAATAATTAATAATTTAAACATACATAAACGTATATAAACCTACATATAATGCCATAATATATATATATATATATATATATATATACACGAATATTTTATGACTACCAGAAAAATTTCAGGGGCTTATCTGGAACGTATGTATTTCAATATATATGGAATAATACAAATACCCAACCATACAAAAAAACAAAGTTATTAACGTTTTTAAAATCTCAAAATACGTGCGTCACGCATGGACACCACCATTTTATTTTACGCACGATTTTTGATAGTAAATAGGTAGAATGTAACTTCAACATGCCGAGCCGAGTTTTAACGTAATTTCGCAATGAAATCAAAGCACCTGAAGTAGTTATGGGAAGCGGGTACTTGTAGTAAGTAAGTAATACGCGGCACTTCCTGACTACAACCTTTATTGATAGAAGGCGAAGGAATATACAGCGTAAAGTTAAGCGAAAGCGGCCGGTTTCGTTTCGTTGAACAACATCTCTAATAACAAAAGATGTACAAGGCAAATCTGTTTGTTGACAATATAATTTTATTTATGTTTAGGTATTTTCAGTTTTAGATTTATTTATACATAGGTAACTATCATTAGGTATTTATATGTATGTAATTTATAATTAAATGTATTGTAGTAACTTGTGATTCCACTACGCACCTATACCTAATTACTAAAATGTATTTTATGATTCCATATCCCCCCATATCCGCAATTACTATAGGAAGGTATTAAATGGTTAAGTACCTAGGTAAAGACGTCAAATTACCTACCTATCTAGCAGATAAAACATGATGGGTACTGTTTCATTAACAAATTTTAAATTTAAATAGGTACCTAATCAGCTGGCAGGTACTAAAGAACTTGGAATAGTAAATTGGCTTAATGATTAATTTATGTATTGAATACGTGAAAGACTTACTACTACAAGTACCTACTTTAGTTGTTGCTCGAAATGAAATCCGTCATTTTGGATGCATAAGCGAGCCCATTTTAATAAGTTCGATTTCAAACTGAGGAGAATGTCTCTTTGTTGCCGGATTTCATCGAAGGCGTCAATTATCCTTTGTCGGAGGTCCTCACGGGTGTTGGGTTCACTGACATACACTCTACGTTTCACTTCACTCCACATGAAAAAGTCCATTGGCGTCAGATCCGGGGACCGAGGGGGCCACGCGACCGGAGCACCCCGTCCAAGCCACCTGCCTTCAAATTGCGTATTAAGGTAGTCGCTTACCATCCTTTAGGACTCCGGCCCAAACGTTCACACTAAATCTATGTTGAAATGAATGTTGTCGCGCCAACTTGGGATTCCTGATTGACCACCAATGTTCGTTATGTTGGTTGAAAACCCCTATTCTTGTAAAACAACATTCATCACTGTAAACTAACAGACGTTGGTAGACACTTAACATTGTGGAGTAATTTGGCTGCGTAATGAGTAATGCGTATTCGCGATCGGTAAATTGGTACGCCATCTCGATAGAATTAGTCGGGATTGATCGAAAGGGAGGGAGGAAGCGTGCGCGCATCAAGATGTCATAACCGGAACTGAATGTATGATTGAAATAATTTGGCATGCAAAGGGCGCGTGAACACGGTGCGGTTGCGGTACGTGGGGTGGCGGGGTGCACGCGGCGGCCGCCGCGCGCCTAATGAATGAAAGAAAATCTATAGTAAATTATTTTACGTAGTGAACAAATATTCGGTGGTTTTAGGGACAAAAATGATTTAACTACTTTATTCTTTTTTTATAGCATGGATGGGTTTAGTATCGAATACCTATCACATCCCTGAATTTTTTCTGGTAGTCATAAAATATTCGTGTATACTATACGTTACGTGATAGATACACACAATAATAATATTATGAGCTACGACTATACTTTGAAGAAAAATAAATAACTCAATGTCGATCCTGCTTATGAATCACTACTATATAGTTCATATACCTGCTTCTTGAAAACGGAGCGGCTGGTTGACATCTTGACCCTTGACCTCCAAGGGGAGCACATTCCAGAGGAGAATTGATTGAACAAAGAAAGAAGAGTGAACAACGCTTGAAGTGTGAAAAGGACAGTTCTTAATAACCGCAAGCAACTTCACAAGTAGCAAGTCAAAACAGCTATGTTAAATTACATCGCACTACGTAAATACTTACTTAGAACTTTTATAACTAAGAATGTCAAACTACTGAACACAAGATGTTGGGACAGTGTTTCGTTTCGATGACCGCTGCTCGTAATGAAATACTTTCTTAATAACTTACTGCTAAAATTGCATGTCCGGTGGTTACTGTAGTTCTCTGTGTCATATTGAATAAGTTTATATGGCGATGTTTTCGGACACATAATATATACATAAGTGTGATGCAGACCTACATACATAATTATGTGTAGGCCGGAATTTATAATACTTTTGAGCTCTATGCTTAGTTATGTAGCTATATAAAATGTACGTACAGTGATTAAAATAATTAAATATGCAGGGCACACTACCATTGTAGAGACCACTGGAAATACCTGCTCCACTGGAAATACATGCTTGTAACCAGAGACGCCCGGCAACGGACGTTAGAGCGGCCGCGGCCTTGGGCAGCGGAATTAAAAAAAAAACCACTATAGAGAACTAACGAAACAGTTTTGAAAGATCTAGTGTGGAAGTTAAAGAACTACTACGAACTACAAGCTTAGGTTGATTCGTGGTTTTTATTAACAACCCAGATTCTATACCCAGATACAAAGACGGGCTCTGAATACATCTAGTTGTAGCCGGTTATACCCGCCGATAACAGAATAAAATCAATATCAAAGGGGGCTCACATACAAAAAACGTAATTTGTCTTGCAATTCTATAGATAACTAGCTGTCCCGGCGAACTTCGTACCGCTTAAGTTATTATAATGAGCTTCTCCTGATAATAACGAACACGACAAAAAAGAATTAACGAAATCGGTCCAGCCGTTCTCGAGCTATTAAGCTCTTAACCAAAACGACTTAGTTTTATATGTAGATGGTACGGAACCCTTCGTGCTCGATTCCGACTCGCACCGGTTTTTTAATTTTCTCGATGGAATTGGTAGTTTTTAACTACTTTTGGTCACAGATGAATAAACTCGGTACACCATCCAACTTAATAGTTAGTCTCGATTACGCTTCGGACAAAGGCATTGCCCTTCCTTAAAAATCCGACTTTAGATATCGCCAAAAGGTTGTGAAGGTCAGATGGCAATCACTTCACGGAAAATATTGAAGTGTAGCCACTTTGCAGTTAGACTGAAAAGGCGAACACTATTTGGTCCAGAAAAGGCACAGTGGATGAGGAAGCAAGTTTATCCTAAAACGTCATAAGATCATTTCATTGTTATTCCTTCTAAGAACTTAGTGTGCCAAGACAATACTGAGAACTTTGAATATATACGAAACCAAGCAAGAATTAAATCAGTATTTTCAAAGTTCAAAGATATCACAAGCAATTTGCGTATAATATACAATTTACATACCTACTTATATTTTTTCTATTGTATTAATGATTTAGAATTTCAGAATAGAATACGGGAATGTTCTATTAGGTTAAACCGTATCTAGTTTACTATCTTGACAAAATATAGCGTTTTATTCGTATTAACGTCAGCACAAACAAGTTCGTAGTCATTAAAATCTAGTAAACAATAAATACGAGTCTAATCTCCATTTCTAATTTCGCCAGCCTCATTTAGTTTGGCCATAACATCAATCAACATAGTACAGATTAATTGCCAATAAAATTTTACAACGTCATTAGCCATTTACTTACCAAACTGATATGAAACGTGAATCACACTACTAAGTTATATTTACTACTTACTGTTCCCGCAGATAATCTTTATCTAATGTTTCGCAATTTCCTTTTTTTAGGGTTCCGTAGTCAAGTCTAGGAGCCCTTAAATTTTCATCATGTCCCTCCGTAGGTATGAGAAAGATGAAACGAAACTTAGTATGGATAGGTGTGTGCTTTTAACACGTAAGTGTTAAAATAAAATTATGAAAAAAATTAAGCTTAACGGCCATCTCGAAAAATCCAAAAAATACAAGATGCAGTCCATGTTACTTTAAAGAACGGGTCAGATATGTCACTCTGTTAGTTCTGAAGTTCTAAACAATTTTCTCTTTCCCAATTCCCACGAAAATATAAATTACGATGTAGTTTATCTATGGTAAAGACCGGTAACTACATACACAGGGGGAAAGTACAAAGAAACTCACGAGCCAAGAAAACCGCACACTTCAAACTATCGGTGCTATTGAGAGTATTTGAGAGCATAATTGCACAATTATCACAATCGACCGCTTAATAGCCAGCTATTTGGGACATTTAAATTAGATACCTTCCAATTTGAGCTAAATTTGTCGTCGCACTTAAATGTAGACATGAATTACTATTAATCCAGCTGGCGTTCACAACGAGGATTGTATTGAATGATAAATAGTGAAAATTTCCACTGAAAGGGATATAACGATACCTTATTGATGTGGCATAAATGAAAGACTATATTGTAACAGAACTGTACGATTATTCTTAAAATATTAAGATAGAAATTATAAATAACTAGCTGATCGCCGCAGCTTCGCCCGCGTCATTTAGTTTACTCATTCCCGGTTCCCGTGGGAACACATTACCGGGATAAGAAGTAGCCTATGTTACTCAGGGTGAATGTAGCTTTCCAATGGTGAAAGATTTTTTGAAATCGGCACTGTAGTTTTTGAGTTTATTCATTACAAACATACAAATCTTTCCTCTTTATAATAGTAGTACAGATAAATAATTCACAAAAACTGATGTCATTGGCAGGACTCGAACCCACTAACAGGGGAATGCTCTGACCACTGAGCTACGATGGCCAATGCCAACAACATCCAGTCTTTGCTCCATATCATAATTTCTAGATCGCGCTAGCGTTGGATAGCGTTGGTTAGCGTTGGATACACTTACCAGGATTTTACCGACCTATGTATACACATACGAGTGTATCGTGTTATAACGATTTGTAAAAAGTGAATTTTTAGATGAATCCTTACCAAATCATTATTGTATTTCATAGCAATGAGTTTTCATTGCTTAGGAATACACTATACTATATCTAATAAGGCGGCCCTATGAAATTTTCCGAGGTCCAAGTCAACCTCGCCTGTAAGCGGAGCTCCCGCTGACAAAGAGACGAGCTTCTGGTAAATTATCCAAAGTCACCAAGTCGCACCAATATTCAATCAACTCCTCCGAAAAAAATCAAAATCGGTTCACCCAATCCAGAGATATGGTGTAACATACAAAAAAAACATACAGTCGAATTGAGAACCTCTTCCGTTTATGTAGGTCGGCTGAAAATTGAGTGTATAATAAGAGGGTACGAAAAGATTAACCTGAAACTTTTTCTGTCTGTCTATCTGTATGTACTCTCTGGTCTCCATACTTACTGGACGGAGTTTTTTTGCGAATTTTACAATAAGACTAAGCTAAGGTTTTGCTTTTTCCACGCGAGTGGAGCTACGTACAATAGCTAGTTTATAATAAATATTTTATTTTCAAAGTGCAGGATTTTCCTACGAGGAAGAGCCACATTTTCATTATAGGGCATTTTGCCAGCATTAATCAAACATAAATGTAATAAAAGCATATCTAATTGGACTTGTTCGGGCAAATTATATTGAATTTTTATGTCCAACATACTCGTATTTAATGGAGGAAACGTATTTTACGAGTTGGAGGGAATGTAAAAGAACTCCCAAATCGAAGTTAATATAATTTCCAATCTGGATATGTAATAATATTATACCTACATTAAAAGTCCCTAGCAACGACAGTGGTTAAATTCGTGATTCGTGACGTAGTTACCATTGCGGTTGTTAACTCCGTCACAGAAGAATTTAGCCGGATCGGGTTCGATTATCAGATTGAAATAAAAAAATATTATCGATGATAATACTCGGGATTGCTCTGATGTCATACTCTTATTTGCAATAACACTGAGTTTCAACTACTTACCTAATGTAACACATGGGCTACAATATTTCACACTAAAATTATTCATAAATGCTGATTTCCCGCCGTTGTTCCGACGGCTATTCAAACACAAAATGCACATATTAGCATACTTCCGGACCCGAATATTTATTTAGCAAAAAGTTGTTTATTAAAGAATGGACATGAAACTACACCCAGTTCAATATACTGTTTAATCTTTAAATAAGTGATTAGTTCTCGTCAGAAATTTTGCGATATTATGAACAGATACTACCTCATCAATATATTATTTAATCTTTGCCAAACCATAGAGGGCAGTGGTCTCACCACAATCTTAGAAATAATGTTTTACCTTTTTAGGAAGGTATATTTATTTAAGTATCAAATCATTCTGGTTTTGTGATTCATCATCCACACATCAAAGCAAATGTGGTCCTCTAAGATCTCCAAAGCTCAACCCACGCTAACCTGCCAAATGTACACCTGCTGCATAACGTACGAAGCTATGTACTCGTATAATATTATCCAATCAGCGTTTGGATCACCCCCTATTACGATATAATAGGCTAATGATATAATAGCCTAAATGTGTACCTATTCTACCCCTTCGGGAATAACAGACGTGATTCCAACTACCGTTAAGGTACCGGTACCGCTAAAGTATGTAAAAATATAGGTAGTGAGAACTCCAAATTTGTTTCCTTTCTATCTCTTGCTGGTGAGTTGCTCCTTTCAAATTTGAAATATGAATAGAAACTTCTAAATATTACAACTATAGAATAGTAAAATGCTGACAGTAATCCCGCCCGTATCCGCAAAGTTACACGAACGCTGACACCTTCCAGGTGAAGTACCGCAGCCGGCGCCGTTTCTCCTAGTTACGTTTAAGTTTTCGCCTGAATCTGCGAAACCACACATTGTGCCATTATACCTTTATTCCGATGCTGAATTTCAATTGCATTCTGTTTCAACTTGTGTGCATATAACAATAAATGTATTAACGTTTCTGTTGGTTTCTTACACTTATAAAAGCATACGAGTTTAAAAGCACGAACAGTCAACAAGGTGTAAGATGCCCACATTTTTTTACTGACTGAGAAGAACCGCGTTCAAGTAAGGATGATGACCCCGACGTACTCGGTGGAGTTCAATTGACTGCTATAAAATACTTACCATAAAATATTTTAAATTCAATTTCCGGACAATTTTTGGTACAATTTTCCAACATGTAGAGATAATGTCTCCATTTAAGACTCATTATATGTTTGTGGAGAGAGAAATTAGTTACTTTAAAATTTGATTTCGTTCCGACGTCGGTCCCATTACCACATTAATTAACTGTTGCCATCTAATTAAGATTTTTCTACCTGAAAGTAGAAAAGGTCGACTTTTAAGGATCTGTTTTAACATTTTATACAACAATTTTCCACGTTAAATTTAAATAATATTATATTATTTTCTTTACATATAAACGTAAACCTGCTCTTTAAAATTGGTATGTATACTTACTTCGTCGTATCCCTGTAGGTTGGATTACAGGTCTACCCACATACCTTTTTTGTTGGTCTGAGCATCCACCGAGCTTTTTCCCAACCCTTTAGGGTTTAGCTTGCCAGTCTAACTGCGATGCGGCTGAACTTCTATATTTTCCGTGAAGCGTCTGCCTCCACATTCAGGGCGATTTCAAAGATCTATAGCTAGACCAGTCGGATTTTGTTTCAGGGCTCCAAATACCCGTAACGACTGCCATTGATGTCTGTATGGTAACCGGGAACGAAACGAGGGCTTAACGTGCTCTCCGAGGCACGGAGAGGTCTTACCTTGTCGGTTACCATATCAGATTAAAAGTACCTATTTAAAATTTAATACTGTTTATCTTTTGACCTAATTAATTAAGTGCCTTACCTAGGTTCGTTAACCACCTACTAGTTACAAACGTTTTATACATAAATAATATAAAAATAATGATCTGGTGGCACCTTAATGATAGTATGAATTTTAATTTACCAGTATACTATCGTATTGACTATCGTCCTATATCCATACTTCATTTTCTGTCCAAAGTCCTCGAACGGCTCAAAATAATATCCTAAATCCCCTCCAATCCGGTTTTCGCTCTGGTCATAGTACGGTAGATGCCTTGGTCAACATTACGGACGACATTAGGTCTGGAATGGAGAGTGGTTAAAAACCATCCTCTGTCTCATAGACTTCAGCAACGCCTTTAACACGGTGGATTTTGATGTCCTGCTTTCGATACTTCGCTCACTTAACATATCTCCAACTGTGATAGATTGGTTTCGTAGTTATTTGTGTGGTCACCGACAGCGGGTACGCATTGCGAACATAGTGTCCAACTGGTGTAGTACTGGCGTCGGTGTGCCCCAGAGTGGCATTCTATCTCCTTTACTCTTCGCGGTTTCCATAAATTCAATCTCTAATCAGCTTCGTTCTTTCTACCACCTCTACGCAGACGATCTTCAGATTTATACGCAGACTTCTTTGGATGAGTTATCGGGGGCGGTAGCTGTTATCAACGAGGATTTATCACGAATAGTTACCTGGAGTAACACCTATGGCTTGACGGTGAATACGTCAAAGACTCAGGTGATTATAGTAGGTAGCAGTAAAACTATTTCTAGAATGGACACGACGCTGATCCCACCTGTGGGTTTTGACGGTGCCACTGTACCCTTGCGTGACAAGGTCAAGAATTTAGGGGTATTTATCGGTCCTACACTATCCTGGGGCCCACAAATGCAGAAGGTAAGCAGGAAACTGTTTGCTTCTGCAGGGTTGTTTAGGAAATTGCAAAACCTCCTTCCTATCGCTACGAAGATGGCCCTCTCAAAGTCTTTACTTCTCCCCATCCTTGATTATGCAGATTCCAGCTATCTAGACTATAGCCGAGAACCAACTAGATATACTTGAGCGTCTTCAGAATGTTTGTATAAGATTCGTATTTGGTTTGCGCAAATATGATCATGTTTCACAGTTTCGGTCACAGCTCAAGTGGTTGCCTATTCGATCTCGCCGAAATACGCATGTCCTCTCCCTTCTTTACAACATCTTGTTTAATACCTCTACTCCTTCCTACTTAAAGGCTCGGTTCGAGTTCCTACATGACACACATGATAGGTGTCTGAGATCATCAGAGAAGCTACGGTTGAGAATGCCTCAGCACTCTACAAGCTTTTTCGACAATTCTTTTACCGTAACAGTTATCCGTTTGTGGAACAAGTTACCTGTAGAGATAAGGCGACCCGATATACTACATAAATTTGAATCTCTGGTCAGGAATCACTACCTTGAGTTGCAACTTCAATGAGCGGCAGGATCTTATATACTTTATATACTCATCTTTATTCGATATTTCTGTGCCTACGTATGTATTTATGCTTTCGTTTGAAATTTGGTATTGTAAATATAATAATATATGTATATTATATTTGTGTGCGAGTGTTTAAGTATAAACCTACATGTATGTATTAAGTATGTATATTAGTTAAGCCTTTTTCGTTCTACATGATCTTTCCATCCTCCATTCCTCATTCCATCATCATCATCATCATCATCATCAATACTGTATTGGCGTACAATAAAGCATATATAAATAAATATAAAGAAATGTTTAAGTAGAAAGCAGAAAGTAAGAGTAACATTTACCTAGTATGTCAGCAGAGCTTTAATTTAGCGTACTACGAGTATAAATAAATCAGCCATCCAAGAGCTAAATACACTTCCAAGAAGAAGATAATTCGAGATCTTAAAACATTTTATCTCCACAAGGAATTGTCCGCAGATTTGACGCTTATACAACATTCATACTTTACTTTATTTTATACGTTAACTGAAGTGAGAATACTTGATAAGAAATATGAATAAAACTTTTTTTTTTTTTTTTTTTTATTCTTATTTATTTTACAAGCCATACATCTTAAGATTAAGCCGGCTTAAAATAGTTACTATGAGGTTAGTATCAATGGTCTTAATAAATACGTTAGTCAAAAGATATCGGTTACATCTATCAGTATAGTATACATCTACTACTTTATAACAGAGTGAAGTTAAAGTATGGATTTATAGTATTCTAGTCTTAAAATCAAGGAGTGTACAACGAAATTTATAATTCTGTCACTGTGTTTAATAGTAAAATTAGAACTTAAAATTCTATGAAACAGGAAGAAGAGCTCCCCAGTAGAAGACTGAGTGTCTTTTAAAAGATCCAACCTCAATTGTTCATTGATTTGGCACTCGAGAACTAAGTGGAGAAGGTCTTCTTCCTTTTGGCAACGACTACAGTTTGGATCTTCTCTTTTTCGCATTGTGAAGCTAAATTTGTTGAGCGGGATATGGTAAGTTCGGAGTCTAAAACAAATGACTATTTTTTTCCTGTTAAAGCCTAGTGAAGAGAACCAGGGCACTCGGGGGGGTTCACTTACAACTGTCCTGTACCAAATACCTTTGTTTTGAGAGCATTCTTCAAAATAAGATTTTAGTTCTAAATAGTTGTCTCTTTTAACTTTGGGGATATGGTCTGTATAATGAGGTTCAGTTTGGAGGGGAATGCCGTGTAGTAAAGCCGCTGACGCCAGTGAGTCGGCTTTCTCATTTCCACTGATACCTGAGTGGGAAGGAATCCATTGTAATCGAACTTCAATCCCGCTACGTATCAACTTAAAGATACATTTAATAACGAGGTAAGCTTCTTTCCTACCGGAATCGAGGCCCTTAGCGCATCCTAATAGGTGTTGTAGACTGCTCTTAGAGTCTGTCAAGATGACAGCTTTTTGGTAGGTGGTCGACTCCAAATATTGAGCCGCTTCGTTAATCGCTATCAATTCTATTCCCATTATAGGTATACTCGATTCATTTATGATAAATTTAGCCCCAAAATCAGCCTCCCTATCGTAAAATGCGCAACCAGAACCGTACCTAGTCTTACACCCGTCCGTGTATACTTGAGAGTAATCTGTATATAGCTGCCTTGTCATGTGTTCGCTACGTTCTTTAAGCTCGTGTATAGATAGTTTTTCTTTAGCATGTCTTATGGTTTCTATGCTTGTTACTATGATTTGGTCCCACGGGAGTGTCTTAAGATGGTAGGGCAGTTGAAGTTGTGGTAGATTTACGGATTTAGACATAGATAGGTTAGAGTAATTTCTGAAACTTTTGAGTAATAATGGAATTTGATCTTTGCGCCAATAGTTTAAACCTGCTTCTAATTTAACATTTAAGGATTCTAATTGTTTGATTAAAATTTCGGATTTTTTGGAGGAAAGCTTTAGGAAATATTTGTCACTTAAAAATTTTCGTCTATGACTCAAAGGCGGAATACATAGCTCACTTTCCATTGTAAAAATAGGAGTGTCTTTTATAAAACCACCACAAAGGCGAAGGCATTGGTTCTGAACTACATCCAACTTCCTAAGTAGGCCTGAACTGGCGTTACCATAGATTACACCTCCGTAGTCAATTCTAGAACGTACTAAAGCGAGATAAAGTCGCCTGAACTGGACTGGATGTACGCCCCATTTAGAGCTACCTAATACACTGAGTATATTGACATAAGCGGCACATTTTTGGGCGGTTTCTGTAACTTGTCTGGTCCAGTTAAGACGACTATCAACCCAGATCCCTAAAAACTTTACACAATTTAGAACTTCAATGTTGTTGTCATTTATACTGATATTAACGCAAGGAAGTTTATATTTTCTCGTCAGAATGCAAAGTTTGGTCTTAGCTGGGGATATTTCTAGACCAATTTCATCTAATAATGATTTAAATGTATTTAGACTTGCCTGGATGACTTTAACGCAGAAGTTGATGTTTTGGTTAATACAGTACAAGGCGAAGTCGTCAGCGTACTGAGATATTTTAACAGTTTTAACAAGGGTATTGCACAGCTTAATAGTCACTATGTTAAATAAGATAGGTGACATCGGGTCCCCTTGAGCCAGGCCCTGTCTGCATGTTCTGGTGATTTCCGTACCATTCCGAATTCTATATATCAAAATCCGTTCCATAAGAAATTCTCTTATATATCTACATAGAAACGGGTCGACATCAAATTCCATTAGGTGTATAATAAGAGGTTCGATTGCTACATTGTTATAAGCATTGTTAATATCTCCGTAAGCACAGAGTACGTATTCTTTGTTTACAAAGGCTGTTTCGGTGTCTATGGCAAACCTACTTAAGTTGTCTTGGCACGAAAATCCTCGTCTAAAACCTATGGTACTATCATTGAATAGTTTGTTACTTTCGAAGTGATGTTCTAGGCGACGAGTGACCATTAAGTTGAAAGTTTTAGAGAGGCAATTAATCAGAGAGATAGGACGGTGTTTAAGGATATCAGTATTTCTCTTCGGAATAGCTATTACTTTGATTTCACGCCACTGTTCAGGTAGATTACCACTTGTGTATATCATATTAAAGATGTCTAGAAGAAAGTCTTTAGCGTTATGAGGCAAGTGACTGATCATGGAATATGTAATATTGTCTAAACCAGCTGAGGTATCTTTTCTTTTAAGACTTAGATTAAGTTCTGCCATAGTAAAACAAGAGAAGTTAGAATGATCCATGTTAAAGTGATAGGGTTGTAATGATACACTGTCAGGAGAGAGTTCCTTAATAAATGTAATTGCTGTGGTTTCCTGTAAGTAGGTTTTAGGACTGCGATAACCCTTAAGCCATCTGAGTTTCCTCCAGACCACGCAAGAAGACGTATTCGAATCAATGCCATCACAGAACCGTTGCCATGAGTTTATTTTAGCTTGTTTAATTAATTTTCGTGCAACCGTGACTTTTTCTCTGTATTTAACATAGTTTTCTACCGTACGTGATTTTCTTAGTTGTTTAAGAGCCAATCGTCTTTCTGCTACTACTTTTGACAGTTCGGGATTCCACCAGGGTTTAGGTTTAAATTTGTTAGGGTGTGGACTATGTTTAAAATATGGGATATTCTTGTTAGCACTCTCTTCAATTACGTCTATGAGTTTGTTGTAGTTATTTTGTAGATTATCACTAACATCTAAACGTTCACATGCTGACTTAATATTTAGGGTATAGTCGGCCCAGTTGGCCTTTTTAATATTTCTTCTTACCTCTGGGTCACTATGAATTGTGTCTAGAGTTTGAATGGAAATGATGAGGTGATCACTGCCCAATGACTCATTAGACACGTTCCAGTCAAACTCCAGAGCAAGGTCAGGGCTACAGAAAGAAATGTCAGGTGACGTACACACTACGGTATTGTTCAGTTTAACACAACGGGTGAAGTCCCCGTTGTTAAGAAAAATATAGTTGTGTTTCGAGCTAGCGTCTAATATGAGTCTACCCCGTGTATCAGTTGTATATGACCAGGCGGTATGGTGGGCGTTGAAGTCTCCGACTACGAGGGTCTTCTCTGAGAAATGGCTAAAAAGTTCCTCGTAGTCCCCGGTACCAACATGAACATTCGACGGAGAATAAGTACCTATAATATACCGTAGTTTGTTACTATTTAGCAGCTCAACACACAACGTATCAATACCGTTGTAATGGGACAGAACAGTTTTGAGTGTACAATTGATAGATTTATGAACCAGTATAGCTAAACCGCCGTATCCATCCATTCGGTCCTTTCTGAAGAAAGAAAAGTCCGCCACAGTCAACTGTTTGTTGCAGTCTAACCAAGTTTCAGAGAGAAAACATATGTGTACCTTTTCTTTGTGTAAATACGAGACTAGATCAACGAATTTTGGCATTAGACTTTGACAGTTCCATTGTATAATCTTTAGTTTATAATCTGTAGTTGGGTTCATTATGTATATAAACTTACTTAGTATTAAATGTAGTATTAGATTAGATTTAGAATAAGACTTAGGTTTAGGTTTAGTTAGGTTAGGACTTATAGATTTAAATATAAAACTTACAAACTTTAGTAATTATTTCCTTTGAGTGTTACTTTAAGTTTACTTATAATACGCGTCAGTCTATTCTTAACACTACGATATGGGATGTTAGGTATCCAAGTCTTTGAATAGTTCGACCAGCATGTCTATTTCCTCGGTGTAATTATAGGTGATTTCTTCAATGTTTTTAGCTCCATACGTTTCTGTGAGATATTCCTTAACTCGTTTGCCTGATATTGGGTACTTTTTGGAGGATTTCGAGATGAAGTCTTCAATTTCTTCCCAATTCATTGCCTCCAAGTCACTATGATGGGACCGTTTGGGTTTTTTGCTACTTTTATTGTGGTATACCTCATCTGAGCTGGACTGGGAAAGGTTGTCATAGTCTTCATTATTGTTGTCGACGTTAGGTATAGTGCAGCTTGCTTCAGGTATTTCATATTCCATAAATTCGGTAGTAGTTGAAGATTCGGTTGGTGGGTGTGGACGCTTGAATAAAGTAGTCTCCGTACTCTGTGTTATCATTAGTTCCTTAGAATTCAATTCACTGCAGTTTTCTGGACATTTGGATGCGACGTGGCCATCTTTCTTACATATAAAACAGGTCATTGTGTCTGAAGAGAAATATATCCAATAAGTAGTGTCATCGAAATCAATAGACATTTTTTCCGGTAGTCGGGTAAAATCTTCTGGTGTTACATAAACTTGTCGACGGAAACTTAAAATATGGTTATAACCTGTCTCGTTTAGACCTGCACGAAGGAAAGAGATAGGCGACATTGGTGTAATCTGAATTTCCTGTAATTTATTTTCTATTTCACTGTGAGGTATAATTGGGCACACGTTCGATATAATTATACGTTTGTTTTTGTTGATGAGTGGTCGTATAGGTAGTTTTTGGTTTTGAATATTAATGTACTTCTTATTTTCCACGATATCGTCTGCAATTAACTTTGAGGATACGTATATGCAAACTCGGTTGTTCGATATTCTAGACAAAAACCGGATTTGTGTTGGATCGATTAATTTTCCTAAAGCTTGTGCATAATCTTTAATCTGTACATTTTCTAACGCATCAATTACAATGGCTTGATCTTTTTTAGGGAACGTGGTGTTTTGTGTCACAGTAGCGTAACTAGGGGTATTGTTTAACGTTTGGGAATACATATTGTTTCTGTAGTCAGAAACCAATAAAATACATTAGTAATGTCACTTATTATGTGGGAAAAAAGTTCGAGTACATTATAAATCACTTTTAACAATGAGGGTAGATAGAAAAAAAAAAACTCGTGAAAATATTGGAATTCACTAGTGATCGCACGGACGACGTTAGGTCGCGGAGACCAAACTAAGCGTACTCGATATGAATAAAACTTTATTTAAAATGTTTTATAAGAAACAAAGCATTCCTGGTTCATTCTAGGAGGAATGAATACCAGTCATACGGTGTTGGTGAACCTGGCCTTACCCACTGTATACTAAAGACTATTAACACTGGAGTTATAAGCTTTCTGTTTCAGGTAATCTCTGAATTGGTTGGACCGATTTTAACGAAACATTTACTGGCAAATAGCTGAAGATCAAGTATCATAATAACAGAAAAGGGAATGGCAACAGAAAACTTATGGTACTTTTAATCTCGGCAATGTATTCCCATGGGATCTAGAAAGTTGTTTCACACGGACGAAGGGGGTATCAGGTAAAAGTAGTTAGTAGTGCGTTCACGTAACTAAACAGGATAGGCTTCTGTCAATGTTTCCCAGCATTTTTTACGACATCACAAGTATTATGAATATGTAGACACGTACAGAAATACGTGAGTCGCAAGGAATGGCGTAATGTAATGAAAAGTAAATGAGACACTTGAATAATATATTAGTTTGAGAAAGACCAGATGTACGAGTTAGAAGAATAAGACATTTGGAGAGCATTTCATAATTTACTAATGGATTACAAAGCCATCGTTTCTATGTAAATTATAAATTAGTGATGAATAATATTTTAGAGGCGTTTATGTATGCGAACAAGGTCCCTTCCAAATAACCAGTGAAGTTATCAGTTATTCACACTTATATAATACACAATGTTAACATTATTTGTTGTGTGATATCTGCTCGCTGAAGGATTTTTTAAATAGATAGTCAGTACTACGCTCAATAATCAACTCCCTGCCTATTATATCTTTTGAACTTGAACTACGGAACCCTAAAAATACTTCTTACAAAAGGATAAATACTTACCGTCCTTGTGAATTGAATGCGTAAACAACTATAATTATATTCTGTGGCGTAAGCCGAAACAGAAATTACGTGAACTTGAGTTAAGTAAATGGTTTCCTTCTACAAATAAATATCGATAATTATCGGTTCTCATTGAAAGTGTTATTTAATACATTCTATGTAGGCTTTTGGTAAGTTCGTCGTACAAATTATAGGTCGATGTAACTGTAAAACCTTATTTATGAAATGTAAGCGATATTACAAACTGTCCGGTTCAGGGCCATTGATAATATAATATCACTTCGTATATACCATTTGTATTTTCTAGTTGAAATTTTACACTGTTTAAATGACAATTTAATTGTAACGTATAGTCCTTAATAGATATAATGTTATAATTAAGTACAAAGGACAGAACAATAAGTGGTATTTAATGTTTTAAATTAAACTGTCATCTTGGTAATCTATTTATTTGTATTTACACAGAAATAATTATTATATACAGATATGATGACCGCTTTACCCTAGCTATATTTGGTAGTATATGAAAATATTGTATATATAGCTCAGTATATATTTATCTATGTATATATTATAGCACCCACAGTTATGTAGGTTTATTTATTTACTTGCACTGCATACACTCCTTTTCACTCTTACTTCTCCTCTCAAGCCTGCTGGAAAAGATTCCTTTAGGAATAAGTAGTGCCCTTTTACTACCTACATTTAGTAAAATTTTTGAAAAAAATATGCTTAATCAAATGCAAAATCATTTTAACGTTAATAAACTATTACATCCTAAACAATTCCGTTTCAATTGTAGTCGGACCCACCACTGATGCCGGAATTAAATTATTAGATAGTATATACCGGTCCTGGGATGAGTCATATTATGCTTATGGTGTAATCTGTGACTTATCTAAGGCCTTCGATTGCGTTCAGCACCAGACATTAATTAAGAAACTTGATCATTACGGAATCCGGGGGACGGCCTTGAATTTCGTCAATTCTTACTTAAGTGATAGGGTCCAGAAAGTAGTGATCAATGGTAAACAGTCACCTGGTTCTCCTGTAGCAATCGGGGTACCGCAGGGTT
Organism: Nudaria mundana; assembly: GCA_963556515.1. Taxonomy (NCBI): domain Eukaryota; kingdom Metazoa; phylum Arthropoda; class Insecta; order Lepidoptera; family Erebidae; genus Nudaria; species Nudaria mundana. The sequence continues at coordinate 793,958 of OY748303.1, read as the reverse complement.
CAATTTTGGGCCCTTTTCTTTTTCTAGTATATATTAATGATCTCCCTCACCTCATAAGAGACGACCACGAGGTAGTTTTGTTTGCTGATGACACTTCTTTAATATTTAAAGTTAAACGTGGACAGCGCGAACTTGACGATGTAAACATTGCCCTCTTTAGGATAGTCCACTGGTTTTGTGCTAATAATTTATTATTAAATGAAAATAAAACTAAATGTGTAAGATTCACCTTACCTAATGTAAGACTTGTTAAAACCAGTGTTAAGGTTAGGGATGATATAATAGAAATGGTCGATGACACTGTCTTTCTGGGCATAACGTTAGACTCCAAATTGCAATGAGGGCCTCATATCGGGAAAATTTCGGCCAGGCTTAGTTCTGTAGCCTATGCTGTCAAAAAGATCCGACAACTTACAGACATTAAAACGGCGCGTCTTGTCTACTTCAGCTGTTTCCACAGTATCATGACATATAGTATACTACTGTGGGGTAAAACGCTGCCGACATTGAATGCATCTTTGTGTTGCAGAAGAGGGCTGTCCGGATTATCTATGGTATGGGGTATCGGGAGTCATTAAGAGATAAGTTTAAGCATATTAACATCCTTACAGTGTATTCACAGTATATTTATGAAATTTTATTGTATACCCACAAGAACAAAAGTAAATTTATGAAAAATAGTGATAATCATAATCTAAACTTAAGAAATAAGCATAAACTGGCTGTTCCTAAATTTAGGTTTCATAAAGTGAGTAATTCTTTTGCGGGGAACTTTATTCGAATGTACAATACATTGCCAACCGAAATAGCAAATTTATCTATCAATAAATTTAAAAAACTAATAAAAAGTAAATTGTGCCATAAAGCTTATTATAGTATTAATGATTTCTTAGATGACAAGGCTGCCTGGTTGTAACACGAATTACTCCTTTCTAAATAACTCTGTATTAGATTTAAGATGAAATATTTTGAAAAAAGCCGAACTGAGTTTCTTGAGGGCTCTTCTCAGTCTCGTTGCATTTTGGAACCCTCGGTAGAGTCACACCAACTTTTGACAAATCTAAATAATTTTCTAAAAATTTCAAAGATAATAAACGTTATTTTATTTTATTTTTATTCTATGCTCACTTTATTCTTTTGTACACCTGTTTCTTGTTTTTTTTTGTTTTTGTGTATGTACAAAAATTGTAAAATAAATAAATAAATGATTTACACACACACGACTTTATCACGCCTTTATCCCCAAAGACGTAAGCAGAGGTGGTTGGTCCGCCTTGTTCATCCGTCAACAGGTGCACCGCGTGCTGGAAATAAATATCCTCTCCGCTCTGGACACCGTGGTGTAAGGTCGTGTATACAGTAGTTGTTACATATTTATCTGTAATTTGTTATTATAAATAGTGCATAACATTTACGCAAAGTATTAGGCACGCAGAGGCAACTTACAGGTTGCCCAATGCAAAACAACTAGTGCAAGTGAGACACTACGTTTCGCGATTGCTGCTAGCCTCACGGCGCGGCGTTATAACTAGTGAGCGTAAACAACGACACAATAGAAAGAAGATCGTTCAAAAATTCAGGGGAGCAAGTCGCGTATTGCAATTGTAGCAAAGTAGCATCGTATTTGCACGTCGAAGGTAAATTTTTACAGTTTTCGTAGTCTACTAACACAAACGCAGTCCAGTAGCGAACGTGCGTCTGCTTGCTAGCTTGTAACGCGCTAGTAGCTGTTTGCGTGGGTAGTCTACTAAAATTTTACAAAATTAAACTGCAACATAGCAGCCGGGGGGGGGGGGGGGGGGTCTTTCCCCAGACCTACTCATAGAACGTAAAAACACGTTCAACTGTCACCGGTAGATGTAGTTTTATTACTTGCGGTGGGTTCAAGGGGGGTCCGAAAATGAAGTCAAAATTTACCTGGGATGCTTAGTTTCCGAGATATCGGGTAATCTTGGGTATTTTTGCGGGATGAGAATTCCCGGGATTGTTTTTGCAGGTGAATGGAACTTGTGATGGGAGGGGTTGCTGTTAACATTTGCCCAGAATTTAGGTGGGAAGCTCGGTTCCCGGGATATAGGGGCTGGGAAGTTGGTAATGTCGGGAGTAACTAAATCCAATTTAACCTAATGATGATTGTACTCTGCAGTCATTCGGTTTGGTGCCTTTCTGGTGCCATCCTGGCGCGTTGCTTGTGAGTTTAGCAGACTACCAATTTTTTGACCAATTGCAGTTGCAACGTAGTAGTATAGCAGTAGCATGGCGTTTTACATTCAGTTACGCGACTTAGGCCCCAGGTTCATTGAAGTGGCCTCAATATACATTCATCATTAACAATATAATAATTACAGAGTAAAAAACTTTCCTACTGCATTGTAATGAATAACTATTACCAAGGGTTAGTGGAACTTACTATATAGGTAATCATCATTTAACTAGAGTTTGGGTTAAAACTCGTGTCTAATGTGATTTTAATTTGACATTCGACTAGAAAAATTACACAACCCCTACCCACTCTTCAGAATGCAATATTACCAATGAAGGACAATCTAGACATCCTTGGCATAGACGTTCGTCGAGAGCTCAATAACACAAAATACATTGAGAGATGTATTGGGCTAGCTTCGCGGAAACTAGGAATACTGAACAAGGTAAAGCGATTCTTTACACCGCACCAGAGGTGTCTGCTGTACAAAACGCAGATTAGACCCTGCGTTGAATACTGCTCTCACCTCTGGGACGGCTCCGCGAAGTATTGGCCGCGTTCTACCGTATTTACCACGGTGAGTGTTCTGAAGAGCTCTTCAACCTGATCCCACCCTCTCCCTTCCGATCCCGAACAACGCGTGCCGGGCAGAGATATCACCCTCATACCGTGGAAACCGTCTTCGCGAGAACCGAGCGTTTTAAACGATCGTTTCTCTGCCGAACGATGGTGGCTTGGAACGCCCTGCCTGCGCACGTGTTTCCTCCAACATATAACCCTGGGCTCTTTAAGCGAAGCGTGAAGAGGCACATTACAGGGTCGTCAAGTTGAGGGCCACTCTCTATAGTATTCCTGTGTACTGTGAGAGTCGCCCTCAATTGCCAGACGTCGCCTCATCTTACCATCAGGCGAGTGGCGTCAATTTGTCGACCTAAATATAAAAAAAAAAAAAAAAAAAAAAAAAAAAAACAAGGGATATTATTATCCCCGTATAAATTCCAAATCAAAAAAACCAAGACTGAAATAGGAATTTGTTCAAATATTTGGATACAAATAATGTAAGAGGAAATGTAAGAAAATAATATAATAAAATATAAAAAAATAATTCTTATCATTTTTTTGTTAAATGAAATGAAATTAATTATTTATTTTTTTATAATAATAATATCTTTATTGCCAGAAAATAGTAAAACAGCGTAGATGGTAATATTAAATTATTATTGCTTGTTCTTTAAAAGTTTTTTACTTTTAATTTATTTTTTACTTTTCAGTTATCGCTGGACACTTTTCCAGTTTTGTCATCTCAATCAACGCATCATTATTGCAAGGTCGTATGCCGGTTAATTTCGAACAGTTTAGCGCTTCAAAAAGGAGACCTTCCAATAATTTTACCCTACTTAAGGCCACGTATGCTTGACCGGCAGCGAAGAGCTTCGAAGTATACAACGGCATGGTCGACGGTACTACCCTTCGTCCATTGCCGAGCGCCTCTGGGAAGCACTAAAAGAATTTCCAGTGGCGCCCGGCGGACCTTGGCCCGTGTAGCCACGGGTTTTATTTACCCTGCATCTTTGGGGTCAGGTTTTATCCCGCGTCAGTGATTGAAGGCGTGCGTGGGGTGAAGCACGCAGCCCTTCTAGCCTACTTCTGTAAGGACGGTGGGTTGCTAGTCCGTCGTCCTCAGGCACCGATCACGGAGGTCGTTGGACCTTCGCCTATGCCAGTCTGCACCCACCGCACACTTCGGAACTCCGCGGGGAGCGCTCCCTCACCCTACTGGCCGCCTCCTTCACGAGCATAACCTGCTCGCAGAAGGAAACGGCCGCGTTCCACTGGCTTCCGCTAGATACCATGGCTCCAGCGAGAGGGTATCTACGCCCAGGCCCACAACGAGGTCCTGGTGCCGACTTGCCCACGATGAACATTCCACCAACATGTGGAGTGCCGTGTCGTCGCCGGTAGCCTAGCAGTGTTGAGACGCCTCACGATGCATGGGAAACAGGTACTCACCGAAGTTTCCGTACCCGGTGATGATCAGTTTCGCACGATACGTCAGGTCACAGTGCTGCCTCTGCAGCCACTCCGTCATGATCGGTCTCACCGCCGCGATGTGGGTGGTGGTTCCCCATTTCGGTTGTTCAAGTCGCACCTTCCATGTGTCCATAAGATCCTGGCTGAGTTTGGACCTCTGAGCCTCGATTTCTCGAGACGCAGGACTGCGTCTCCAGTAATTGACTCCAACGCCTCCTTGTCCCATTGGAACAATGACACAAGGGCTCTCCCTTCCAGGTCTCATGGAGAGGTCGCAGCAACAAGAAATGAAGCCTCTAGGGAAATCATGTGGTACACTCTTAATGTTCTGACGGCCAAGGTCCTCAACGATCTGTGTAATATAGAAGCGTTGTTGGCTGTCCGTCTCGCCGCTCATACGGGAGCCCGTACACGGACATGCTCCGCACAATCCCCAGGTGCAGGTAGTCTCCTGCGGGAAGCGTCGGGTCCCTTTTTTTCTTGCGTCCACCCCGAATTGTGGGGATTTTTTTTTACACTCCGCGGTCCAAGGCCGCGGCCGCTCTAAAGTCCGTTACCAGGCGTCTCTGGTTATAAGCAGAAGGTATTTCCAGTGGCGCCCGGCGGCGAATTGTGGGTTACCATTAGATAAGTCTTTTAAAAGCATTAAGAGGTTTAAGGATTTAAGTATTCGTTTGCGAGATATTCAACTATAAAACTCATGTTTTTGGTAAATCGGAGCGCCCCCCCCCCTCTCTCTAAAATTTAAATGGCTACCCCGAAAAATCTAAAAATATTTGTGATGGTAGTATGGATTACCATCACAAATAGTTATAGTTTTGCTTTAAAGTTCATTACATGGGTAATGAACTTTAAAGCAAAACTATAACGGATCCGATAGCTCTGTTAGTTTAGGAGTTATATAGGTTATTATGTTTGACTACGGAACCCTATTCTATGAGTGGCCCGACACGCACTTGGCCGGTTTTTATTTCTTGTACAATCTACTAAACTATACTGTGCTGTTATTTTGTTAATAGTTACAACGCAAGCTCGAAAATGTTCGTGAACATTTTTGCTGTGATTGTGTACTCGTACTTGTTGGTAAGTTGGATAAATTCGCAGATCTTTTTCAATCGCAAACACACCAGTTTGTTCTTTGTGTAACATATTCATTAAAATAGCAAAATGTTCTTATTTAAGTTCACCAACTCGTAATGCATTTAAGAGATCTTTAAAAGATCTTTGAAAGTGCTTCCTTGTTGTTTCATATTTTCTTTCAATTCAATTAACGAGAAAAAAACGCCATAGGTGTGTGCTGGAACAAATCTAGAGGGTTGTTCAAATACATGATTTCCTCGCATAGTAGGTATTGTGCATGCTAATTGAAAAACGAAGTTTATGTTTAGCATCTTATTTATACCTGGCATTCGTAGGTATTCTCTGTAAGCCCTTTCATTTGATACCCATATTGCAGGAGTGCATTGAACATAATTAGTCCGCCATCTTGTATGTGCCGCCATTTTGGATTTAGAAGGACATCAGTGTTAACCATGTATTGCCATCCAAACCGAATATCTATACATAATTTCAGCTCAATCGGCTAAGGAATCCTGTTTCAAAATTGAGTTTCAATTTAGAGTGACATCACTTTGTTTTTCGAGTTACTCTTAGTAAGCCCTTTCATTTGATACCCATATTGTAGGAGTGCATTGAATATAATTAGTCCGCCATCTTGTATCTGCTGCCATTTTGGATTTAGAAAGACGTCACTGTCTGAACCATGAATTGTCACCCAAAACCAACGTGTATACAAAATTTCAGCTCAATCGGCAAAGTAAATCTGCTTCAAAATTGAGTTGCAAGATTCCACCCGAAAAAACATGCTTACTTACTTACATACAAACATTGTAAGCTAATAAAAAGCTTGTAAACAAATGTTATTTTGAGAACTAAACTAAACCTATGCTACCAAGAACCTACTGCCTGATAATTGAGCGGAGCGAAGCGAAGCTCTATCTTAGACGACAAGTGTAAATCGTGTGTGTGCCAACTCCTCCGAAACAGCTCGACCGATTTTGACCAAATTTGGCATGCTGGTCGACATCATACCCGGGAGTGCATATCTCAGAAATCATGAAAATAGAGCATAAAAAAATAAGAAAATTTGCTCCGCTCAACATTTGCAATTAGTAGCATGCATTGAATACCTAGTATTATATTATATTGTACATTAACTATACAAAAATTTTAGTGACTTTGTAGTTACGAGTATAATAAATTTCCCGTGCGACGCCGGGGCGGGGATTTTTGCTGCAATTTGTCCTCCACACCTATACAAACTGCCAGTTACAAGAATGCTCGAGATAGAGCATAAAAAAATAGAGCATAAAGTAAAGTAAAGTGAGGGATACTGTTACTAAAATTAAATTAGAAAACAAGAATATAACCTCTCCGAAAGGTATTGTAAATGCATTTGAAGATTATTTTACCAACATTCCATTTAAAGTAACTTCTTCTGTTAATTCATGTGCCCACAGTGCTGTGGCCCTTCTCGAAAGTAATATTGGTTCTCTTACGGACATCTTGAAAGCATTTAAAAATCTCAAAATTAAAAAGTCTGAAGATCACTGGGGCATATCAGTTAGCTTAATAAGTAATGTATTAGGATCTTACCTGACAGATAGGCTGCAGACTGTTCATGTGAACACCGTTAAGTCAAACGGAACTAACGGCAAAATAGGCGTACCTCAGGGATCAATTCTAGGGCCTTTTCTCTTCTTGGTTTATGTTAATGACTTGCCTTGCATGATCGAGGCACAAGCTGGCATAGTAATGTTCGCGGATGATACATCACTTATATTCAGTATATCGGCATAGTACAGATGCGAATAATGTTAATAATATTTTAAATGATATTTCAAATTGGTTTTCTACAAACAACCTATTGTTGAATGCAGAAAAGACTAAATGCGTTAAATTTACAATGCCCAATGTCAGACAAGCAAACGTCCATGTCGTGCTGGGTAGCCAAAGGTTAGAATTTGTAAATAACACTACCTTTTTAGGAATAACAATAGATTCTAAATTACAATGGGGTGACCATATCACCATTATAGCTAATAAGCTTAGCTCTGCTGCATATGCTGTGAGACGGATTAGGCAGTTGACAGATGTAGCTACTGCTAGGCTAGTTTACTTTGGTTACTTCCATAGCTTGATGTCCTATGGAATACTACTTTGGGGAAATGCAGCAGATATAGAAATAATTTTTATATTACAAAAGAGGGCATTCCGTGCCATTTATTGTTTAGGTAAAAGAGATTCTCTTAGGGAGCGATTTAAAGATATTAATATTTTAACTGTAGCTTCCCAATATATATTTGATAACATACTGTATGTCAGGAAAAATATGTCTAGCTATACTAAAGTAAGTGACGTTACAGACAGAAATCTACGTAATAAAAATAAACTACTCCCTCCGTGTTATCGGCTTAGCAAGGTTAGTCATTCTTTCAAGGGGGAAGGTATACGCTTTTATAATAAATTGCCTGAATCGGTCCTTTGTATGCCCGACAATAAATTTAAAAACTTTTTAAAGACCACTTTATGTCAAAAAGCATATTATAAGACAGTTGATTACCTTAATGATAAAAGTGTCTGGCTTGAGCATGGTGCAGGCGCCTCCTAAAATGCCGTAATTGTAGCATATTTTGTACTTAGGCGACTATAATAATTTTTTTGTTGTATTATACACTCTTTTTGATTTTGACACGAGACCAATGTACATTCGTCCACATTTAGTCTTAAGAAAATGTGTAAATGAGTCAATTATTTGAAAAGAGTGACCGAGAGTTTGATTGCCAGGTTCTTTCTCTCGGTTCTACTTATTGCTTTTGCGAATCTGGCAGTACATGTAAATATAGAAGCAATGACATTTTTTATTTTAAGTACTTACTGACGTTTGTAAGAGCCATTTAGTGACCTATACAAATAAAATAAATCATTTCATTTCATTTCATTTCAGATTATTGTGATCTTGAAATGTTTATTTTATGCCTCCAGCAATATTTCTACTTTGAGTAGCAAGAAAACATGTTAAAGTGTACTTTGTCGGTTAATTTCAACCACAGTGTTTGGAAAAAAACCGGCCAAGTGCGTGTCCAGCCACGCATAAGATAGGGTTCCGTAGTTACCCAAGAAAGCCTCTATAACTCCTGAACTAACAGAGTTATAAACTATAAGGGTTACGAGATTTTTACTACGGAACCCTAAAAAATGTAAATGCAAAACTTTGATCGATTTTTCACACCTGATCGGTACAATTAACTTTGCAATGGGTTGTAGACTACTACAAAATAATTGACACTTAACAACTAGCATTTTTTTTTTATATATTTAGGTCGACAAATTGACGCCACCCGCCTGATGCTAAGCTGAGGCGACGTCTGGCAATTGAGGGCGACTCTCACAGTACACAGGAATACTATAGAGAGTGGCCCTCAACTTGACGACCTAGTAATGTGCCTCTTCACGCTTCGCTTAAAGAACCCAGGGTTATACGTTGGAGGAAACACGTGCGCAGGCAGGGCGTTCCAAGCCACTATCGTTCGGCAGAGAAACGAACGTTTAAAACGCTCGGTTCTCGCGAAGACGGTTTCCACGGTATGAGAGTGACATCTCTGCCCGGCATGCGTTGTTCGGGATCGGAAGGGAGAGGGTGGGATCAGGTTGAAGAGCTCTTCAGAACACTCACCGTGGTATATACGGTAGAAGGCGGCCAAGGAAGCAATTGTTCGGCATGGTAATGGGCATTACTATACCTGTGCCAGTCTTATGAGTTACTTATCAGACTTGTTGTGCGTTTCAGCTACTAGTATAATTGAGCTGCTAGTGCAATGCCAATAACATAGAAATAACGGACAGATGCAATATTTATTATAATAATTTGTCAAATTCATTGATAACTTATGAACTTTATGACACACTAGTACAAACTCCCTCGCTCTGGATCTCTCTGTTCGCGATGCCCAAAATTTTACTGAACAACAATGAATTCTGAAGAAAGTTTAGGTGTATGGTTCAAAGTATTGTAACCCACCTCGGTCACAATATCTGTGCACCATGCCCCTAGTGACGTTGTATTGACGCTTGAACGCTTGGTGCGGTGTGCAAAAAAGATTTTTACAAAATGCCCAGATTAAAATATATTTTTATTTTATTTTATTTTATTTATTTGTTTTAGGAAGGCTTACAGACTAATAAAAGTTTTGGATTACAATATGTTTAACAATATTGCTAATTACAAGCCTACACATATAAATATTAAACTACTATTTCTATCGCGATCCCAACACAGTAGTGCAATCATACAATTATTACTAGAATATCATTGCAATAGTATAAAATGAGTGCCTCGTTAACTGAGTTCACCGACAGCGGCCATTGTCTCGCCAAAGAACTTGTCACCCAAACGTCGTTTAATTATACTGGGCCTTGTACAGAACAGATCTATATCTAGTGGTATCGAGACTTCATTAAACTCTTTCGCACTGCGAGTCCGAAATCCATTTTTAATATAATTAGTAGCAGCTGCAGGGACATTTAACAAACCTACTAGATATTGTAATACAATAGCCACTTGCCTGGATAATATATACAGCGATATGTTGCCAGAAAGTAAAAGTATTATAAAAAAGCTAGATTCAGACCATTGTGGGCAAATAGCATCTTTTAAAATCACTAAAGAAAAAGTTATAAAACGTAAAATATTATGTAGACCAATAACTGGTGACCGCTTGGAACGAATGAGGGTTGGACTTTGCAATAAAATTCCATTCTTAGACACTGGCTTAGATCCAAATGTAATGTATAAATTATTTTTTGATTCTTTTTACAACGAGTTCAACTCCATATTCAAGTCTAAGGAGGTCATGATTAGTGATAGTCCTACTTTCAGTGAATGGGCCACTGAGGGTATACACAAAAGTAGACAAAAACTTTATGAACTATACTCAGAAAGACAGCTTAATAGATCAGTTGAATTTCTAGATTATGTTAAAACTTATTCAAAAAAGTTTAAAGCAGATTGTTTAGCAGCTAAATCAAAATATATAAGTGATAAAATTCTCAATAGTGCAGACAAAGTTAAATCTACTTGGAAAATTATAAACGCGGAAAGAGGTCAACAAAAATTAAATGATAATCATTTTAAACTTAATATAAATGGTAAAATAACTACATCAGACTTCGAGGTCGCTAACGAATTTGAAAATTTTTTCTCCCGAATTCCTGTAGATTTGACAAAAACCCTAGGCTCTTCAACCCCCATTGCAGAATCTTGGTTAAAAGCAAACGTTCCTTGTTGTAACGTTATATTTAAATTCAGTAAAGTTAACATAAACACTATCTTAAAAACTTTTAAATCTTTAAATATCAAGAAAACAGCTGACCTCTGGGGCATCTCTGTGTATTTAGTAAATTCTTTTATTGAAATGGTTGCTCCTGAACTAGTATTAATATTTAATAATTGTGTTGATAGTGGTGTGTTCCCTGATTTAATGAAATCTAGTAAATTAATTCCCCTGTTTAAATCGGGTAGTACTTCAGATCCGTCCAATTTCCGTCCCATTTCTGTACTACCTACATTTAGTAAAATTTTTGAAAAAATTATGCTTAATCAAATGCAAAATCACTTTAACGTTAATAAACTATTACATACAAAACAATTCGGTTTCACTCGTGGTCGGTCCACCACTGATGCCGGAATTAAATTATTAGAGTGTATATACAGGGCCTGGGATGAGTCATATGATGCTTATGGTGTATTCTGCGACTTATCTAAGGCCTTCGATTGCGTTCAGCACCAGACTTTAATTAAGAAACTTGATCATTACGGAATCCGGGGGACGGCCTTGAATTTCGTCAATTCTTACTTAAGTGATAGGGTCCAGAAAGTAGTGATCAATGGTAAACAGTCACCTGGTTCTCCTGTAGCAATGGGGGTACCGCAGGGTTCAATTTTGGGACCTTTTCTTTTTCTAGTATATATTAATGATCTCCCTCACCTCATAAGAGACGACCACGAGGTAGTTTTGTTTGCTGATGACACTTCTTTAATATTTAAAGTTAAACGTGGACAGCGCGAACTTGACGATGTAAACATTACCCTCTCTAGGATAGTCCACTGGTTTTGTGCTAATAATTTATTATTAAATGAAAATAAAACTAAATGTGTAAGATTCACCTTACCTAATGTAAGACTTGTTAAAACCAGTGTTAAGGTTAGGGATGATATAATAGAATTGGTCGATGACACTGTCTTTCTGGGCATAACGTTAGACTCCAAATTGCAATGGGGGCCTCATATCGGGAAAATTTCGGCCAGGCTTAGTTCAGCAGCCTATGCTGTCAAAAAGATCCGACAACTTACAGACATTAAAACGGCGCGTCTTGTCTACTTCAGCTACTTCCACAGTATCATGACATATGGCATACTACTGTGGGGTAACGCTGCCGATATTGAATGCATCTTTGTGTTGCAGAAGAGGGCTATCCGGACTATCTATGGAATGGGGTCTCGGGAGTCATTAAGAGATAAGTTTAAGCATATTAACATCCTTACAGTGTATTCACAGTATATTTATGAAATTTTATTGTATACCCACAAGAACAAAAGTAAATTTGTGAAAAATAGTGATAATCATAATCTAAACTTAAGAAATAAGGATAAACTGGCTGTTCCTAAATTTAGGCTTCATAAAGTGAGTAATTCTTTTGCGGGGAACTTTATTCGAATGTACAATACATTGCCAACCGAAATAGCAAATTTATCTGTCAATAAATTTAAAAAACTAATAAAAAGTAAATTGTGCCATAAAGCTTATTATAGTATTAATGATTTCTTAGATGACAAGGCGGCCTGGTTGTAACAACGTAACGAATTGCTCCTTTCTAAATAACTCTGTATTAGATTTAAGATGAAATATTTTGAAAAAAGCCGAGCTGAGTTTCTTGAGGGCTCTTCTCAGTCTCGTTGCATTTTGGAACCCTCGGTAGAGTCACACCAACTTCTGACGAATCTAAATAATTTTCTGAAAATTTCAAAGATAATAAACGTTATTTTATTTTATTTTATTTTATTTTATTTTATTTTGGCCGCTGCCTTAAGCCCAGCTGGTGCGTGGAGAGGCCTATATTAGAGAGGAGTTCCGGGCAGTCTATAGAGCCGTTTGCTATACCAGCCAAGTAACAGACGTCGCTCACATTACGCCTGTATTCAAGAGGAAGAAAATGGTACCGTTTACATCTATCTGTATAGTCCGTAGAAAACTGTCTAGCCTTAAAGTCCAAGTAGCGCAAGAATCTAGCTTGTACCTTTTCTATACGAGTCATAATAACACTCTTTTATATAATAAATCATATATAATATATCAATAAATTTAATTTTTATTGAGCGAAGCGAGCCGAAGGCGAGCGGAGCCCTTATGGAGCAAGTTAAATGTAAAATGTTCGGATGTTCGTTTCTCAGCAACCTCTTGACCGATAATTAAAATATTTTCACCTAAATTAATAGCTGATTTCAATTAAGGTCGTGACGAAGCTCAAATATTCAATTTAAATACAAATAAAAAAAACTCTTCGCTCAATACGAAGCCGCGCACTGTTTACAGCAGCGTAGCTTTACCTGGTATTAAATGATTGAGGTAAAAAGGGCAGTTGTGTGGCTTTGCATTTCAGTGAGGTGCACAGAAGATATTATGACCCAGTAGTACGTCGACCTGTGTGACCAAAGCGAAGCGAGGGTGGGTCTCTTTAATATTACATTATACCGTCTACCTATTCTAACTATTCACTTATAATTTCAAAGAGCTAAAATGTCAACACTTTGAGTTGTTTCTGTTTTATACAATACTCGCCGTCAAAGAGAGGAAACTTCAGAAATATCCTTTGTAATTTCACAGGACACTTAAATTTACTTTTGTATTTGAATCAAGAAGTTTGATCATCTGTTTCGTAGTATTTATTTAAAGCTGTATGCTTATTTGACTTCCCTACCCTTTATATCTTCAAATCCATTATATGATACATCTTAATCAACAAGCTTAAAGACACTGCTGCCGGCCACATTCAACGGGAAAAATAATTCTACCTCAAACCGAACGATTTGGTTTCTGTTTTCTATGTCGCACCATTGCAACATGGAATTCCCTAGCCACGCACTTGATTCCTATCTATAAAGGAATTAAATGCACAACTGCGGAAAAGAACTGCAGTGTGTTTAAAAAGGCGCTTCTTGATGTCGCCAGAATAAAGTCAACCACTTTAACGCTGTCACGATGGTAGGAATAGCTGTTTTCCTCTTAACAATAACCATGAGCATCACATGTACAATATTATGTTTGTGAATTAGTTTATTTAAAGTAATGCCTGACTCTACTCAACCGTTATTATGATAATTGTTATACCGAAAGTTAAAGGAGTTAAGTATAGCCTTTAAGAAAACTAATGTTACTTTTTTAACATAAACCCGAATTCATTCTGAATTTCTAACAAGTCATACTCGTATCTAAACTGTTACCAAGTTTTTTTTTTTTTAGTTTATACAACTTTAAGTATGTAGTTATGAAGAGTTTAAAACTTACAAGACATTTTTGAAAAAAAAAAAATTCTGAATAGAATATAAATGTTCCGTGAACAATTTTAATATCTTAAGTTCTATGAAGTAAACTTATTTTCAACCGACTTCTATAAAAGGAAGAGGTTCTCAATTCAACTGTATGTTTTTTTGTAACCTCATGTCTTCGGACTGGGTGAACCGATTTTGAATTTTTAAGCTACTACTTCCCAAGTGGTCCCGTTTCAATTTGGTCCCATGTCGGTAGTTTGAAGTCGGTTGCTGTGTCAATTTGGTCCCATTTCGGTAGTTTGAAGTCGGTTGCTGTGTCAATTTTTTACGTGTATTTTAAAATAGACAATTGAAACTTGTAACAGCGAGACCTTTGAGCATGGTAATTATATTCTGCTGACACTGTGACTTTTTTAAACAAATTATTGTTATTAGATTCTCAAGAACAATGTTGTTCACAATATTTTCACAAAAGTCCCAACGCTGCTGGTACCGGTGAAGGAAGTTTAAGTGGAAAATTATTAAAAAATATTTACCTTGATAATTGATGTTGCTATTTTGAGACATGAATATTTCACCGAGTTCATTTTAAAATTATTTTCCTGTTATGTAAGTAAGAGCCCAAATTGGGGCTCGTGGTCTAGTGGTAACCGCCAATGTTAACACATTGCAAAGGTACCCATGTGGTGGCTTTGGCCCCTACGTGGATACCAGGTGGTACAACAGTGCTGGTCGGGGGGGGTACCACCGTGCAGCTGTGCTAAAGCCCCCCAAGTAACCCAGCCCAGGCTGGGTTGCGTTAGGGGTTCAGCAGCTGCACTGCCAGGCCCGGGACGGTGTATGGTGCGGCAGGCAGGGCTCCAGTGGGGGCGAAGCGGAGTCTAGTGTGGGTGGTGTGGGTCGATTCGCCGGCCAGGGAGACCCTTAGCAACGGCGTTGCCGCGGCCGCCCGCAACATAGTCATGGGGCCCGCCTGGGACCAACCACCCCAGTAGGCTGCCCCACATGTTGCGCATAATCCTGTTGTGGGGTCACCGCTCCGGGTGGTAACCGGTGTGGGGTAGCGGCGGCCTTGCATCAGGGGGGTTTGGGAGCCCTTCCGTCCGGCGGGTCGGCTCCGACCTAACCACACGGTTCTAGACGAAGCTAGCCTCTGCACTTTGTCACTTACTGCCGCACCAAATATCGCCCTGTCTTCACGCTTCCCCATATTTCACAATGACAGTGCAACAAGATAATAGACGGTACACAGCGGCCCCTAGAAACCCCACAAAGTTGACTTCGTTTGAGGTGGAGTTCGCGAATATCCGCGGACTCCATGCAAACCTCGATACCGTCCACCATCACCTGGAGTCGGCACGGCCTTCTGTGATGTTCCTAACGGAGACACAGATACGCCGCCCTGACGACACGTCGTACCTCTGTTACCCGGGCTATATCATTGAGGAACAATTCCGCGATAAAGCCGGGGTGTGCGTGTTCGTTAGGGCGGATGTTTGCTGCCGCCGGTTGCGCTGTCTGGAGAACCCCTCCTACTCCGTCCTTTGGCTGCACGTGGATCATGGCTCCATGAGCCAGATCTACGTGTGCATCTACCGCTACCACACAGGGGACACTGGGACAACAAGGCTTTTCGAATACCTCAGCGAGATGGCTGATGATGCGCAGGTGCGGTTCCCGAACGCTGACCTGGTTTTCTTGGGGGACTTTAACGGTCATCACGTTGAGTGGCTGGGGTCCCTTAGGACCGATCATGCGGGTCGAACCACCCATGCATTCGCTCTCTCCCACGGGCTGACCCAGATGGTACGGGGGATCACCCGGATACCTGACAGGTCAGACCACACGCCCGCCTTGCTGGATCTACTGCTGACGAGTCGCCCAGCCGAGTACAGTGTGTCGGTACGCGCCCCACTGGGCACTTCCGACCACTGTGTGGTGCACGCCAGCTTCCAAGTGCCACCACCTGCTCGTGCTGAACAAATGACTCGACGACTATGGCACTACTCGTCGGCAGACTGGGACGGTCTCCGCGATTACTTTGCGTCCGTCCGTGGAGCCAGCGCTGCTTTGTAGGGAAGGCGCCTTCGGATAGCGCTGCTGCCATTGCTGGCGAGATCAGTCTAGGGATAGAATATTATATCCCTTTCACTGATGTCGCCAGCATCCGCAAAGCTCGCCCCTGGTTCGGGCGTGAATGTGCCGAGGCTGTCCAGAAAAAACAGTCGGCATATCGCGCCTGGGTCAGGGCTCGGGCGGCACGTGACCCGAACGTGAACCGCCTCAAAGCAGCGTACAATCGGGCCACTAGGTTCAGCAAGAGGGCCTTCAAGAGAGCGGATGCCCAGCGCGTCGCGCGGCTTGGTCAGGAGCTCACATCCCATCCCACGGGCAGCCGTGGATACTGGCAACTGGCCAAAGCCGTACAGTCAAATTTTTGTCAACCCTCGCTGCCACCACTGCGTTTTCCTGATGGATCACATGCTCACAAAGCCCAAGAGAAGGCGGACATGCTCGCAGACCTCTTTGCGGCTAATTTCCGGGTCGATGACCGTGGCCTGCAGCCCCCCGCCATCGCCAACTGTGGCCACACTATGCCTGATATTGTTATCAGGCAATGTGATGTACGGGCAGTGCTGCGGTCACTCGACACGCGGAAAGCCAGTGGCCCTGACGGCATTCCGGCGGTGGTGCTACGAAAATGTGCTGCTGAATTGTCTCCAGTATTAACGCGTCTGTACCGCCTGTCATACTCTACTGGCCTCGTGCCGGAGGCCTGGAAGGAGGCGAACGTACAACCGATCCCCAAGAAAGGGGATCGATCCGATCCAGGCAACTATCGACCCATAGCTGTCACCTCAGTCATTTGCAAGGTGCTCGAGCTTCTTATTAATAAGCAGCTCATGCGATACCTGGAGGATCACTCGCTAATCAATGATCGGCAATATGGCTTCAGGCCAAAACGATCAACGGGTGACCTCCTGGCATTCGTCACGCATGTATGGGGTGAGGCTATGGAAAAGTTCGGCGAGTCCTTGGCTATTAGCCTGGACATCGCCAAAGCTTTCGATAGGGTCTGGCATGCTTCGCTCCTTTCCAGGCTTCCGGCATATGGTCTACCTCCTCAACTGTGCAGCTGGATTGCCAGTTTTTTAAACGAGCGCCGAGTGCGGGTCCTCTGCGATGGCCAGGCTTCTCGCTTCTTGCAAGTGAATGCAGGGGTACCGCAGGGGTCCGTACTGTCACCAACTCTCTTTCTTCTGCATATCAATGATATGCTTTCCCTCGGGAACATTCATTGCTATGCAGATGACAGTACATTGCACGGGAGTTACTCGGTTCGTCCGACGGCGGGGCGATCTGTGATAGAGAAGGAGAGACGACATCTCGTGGGTGATCTCGACCGAAACCTCGACAGTATCTCCCAATGGGTGCCGAGAACTTGGTCGAGTTCAATGCCCACAAAACACAGGCGTGTGCATTTACAGCGAAAAAATCTTCCTTTCCTTCCCCTACCCACTCTTCAGAATGCAATATTACCAATGAAGGACAATCTAGTCATCCTTGGCATAGACGTTCGTCGAGAGCTCAATAACACAAAATACATTGAGAGATGTATTGGGCTAGCTTCGCGGAAACTAGGAATACTGAACAAGGTAAAGCGATTCTTTACACCGCACCAGAGGTGTCTGCTGTACAAAACGCAGATTAGACCCTGCGTTGAATACTGCTCTCACCTCTGGGACGGCTCCGCGAAGTATTTGCTGGACGCACTCGACGCTATGCAGCGACGCGCTGTTCGCATTATAGACTGTCCGGAGGTAACGGGAAGCCTTGAGCCGCTAGCCCAGCGCCGAACAATTGCTTCCTTGGCCGCGTTCTACCGTATTTACCACGGTGAGTGTTCTGAAGAGCTCTTCAACCTGATCCCACCCTCTCCCTTCCGATCCCGAACAACGCGTGCCGGCCAGAGATGTCACCCTCATACCGTGGAAACCGTCTTCGCGAGAACCGAGCGTTTTAAACGATCGTTTCTCTGCCGAACGATGGTGGCTTGGAACGCCCTGCCTACGCACGTGTTTCCTCCAACATATAACCCTGGGCTCTTTAAGCGAAGCGTGAAGAGGCACATTACTGGGTCGTCAAGTTGAGGGCCACTCTCCATAGTATTCCTGTGTACTGTGAGAGTCGCCCTCAATTGCCAGACGTCGCCTCAGCTTACCATCAGGCGGGTGGCGTCAATTTGTCGACCTAAATATAAAAAAAAAAAAAAAAAAAAAAAAAGGTTAAGTAACATCTAGTCAGGCCGGTCTTAGGATGGGTGACCATTTCTTTAGACATTAAGACCCCTCCGTGCCTCGGAGAGCACGTTAAGTCCCGGTTGTCATACGAAGATCTAAGGCAGTCGTTAGGGGTAGTTGGAGCCCTTAATCAAAATTCCGACTGGTCTTACTACAGAAGTTCGATATCCCCCATGGGTTGTGGAGGTCAGATGGCAGACGTTTCACGAATATCGAAGTTCAGCCGAATTGCAGTTAGACTGAAAAGCCGACCCCAACTGCGTTGGGAAAAGGCTCGGTGAATGATATAAGAAAGAGCCCAAATTAAAATTAAGTGTCTAAGTACACCTCAAAAATGTTAGAATAATGTATTCCATTTGATCATAAATTAACAGACAGACATACATCAAGGTAGGCAGAGGTGCGTTACACCCCCACAATATGTCAGTAATTATGTTGGTCCCACGTTATAGGGGGCAAGCAAATTGCCTTTTCTGGGACGATAAAAATGACAAATATAATACAATTATTGGATAAAAGTATTATCAAGACAATGTTTAATCAAATTACAGGAACATTTAAATGAAAATCTGGTGTAGACATTTGAAGTGAATTCCTTTCTCATAACAGTCTCAATCGGTTTTATTAAATGATGTAATAAGAGCACCTGAATAGAAAATCTCTGACTGTAAGTTCTTAGCAAGTTATAAAGATTGAATGTGAATACACGGATTATAATATTACGAGTAACAGGAAACGAATTTTGCAACATTTTGGTCTACGTTTAATTAATGTTATGTATTTTTATTTATTTATTCACAGACTCTACAAACCTTACAATAAATATTCTAAATTAATATCTACCATTCGCGGTATAAGTTATAGTTTAATTTACAGCAAACATTGGTAAAAGTTTCAATTAGAAATTCAACGTAAAATTGATTTCAAATTGAATGTGTTTTGTATAATGTACGAGTAGATTGCCAAAACAAATTGAATACACACACATTTAAACACACCTAAGTAAAATGTTAACAGTTTTGGGTTCGCTAGACACCTACGCAACCAGATTCACTCACTGACGCGGGATGTACCCTGACCCCAACGACGCGGGCTAAAACCCGATCAAACCCCAGCGCAGAGGCCACACAGGTGACCAAAGTCCACCGGGCGCCACTGGATATACCTTCTGGTGAGTACCAGAGACGCCCGCGGCAATGGCAAAAAAAAAGACACCTACTCTAGATGTTTCGATTGGTTTTTGATGCAACAACGACTAAACAAACATCAATAGAATTTCAACTAAGTATGTGTAGGATGAAAAAAAAAATTCTGATTTTCACAGACATTTGTATGTATCTCCGCAATCCTCTTTAGTTTTCAACTGTCCTCCATCATCGCAATAAGCCGAGGGCTCTTTATTGATCAGCAATTCTGAATAACTTTTAATTGATGCTAAAATAACCTGGGTCGGCTCGTGCTACATTACAGTCGGTCTTTGAGATAAAAACTTAGTCTCTTATTATTTTATAAAAGCTTCCTCGGGACTGAATATTATATGTCTTCTTCTTACTTTTATATTCGTAAAACTTAACGGTTCGTCATAAAAATATATTTCTAGTTGACTGGATTTCTTTATTAGAGTACTTAATATAGCTGTAAGATTGTCTTAATCACCTAAAAAGAGTATAGTTTTCTTGTCAAACCTACATTCCGTAGAAACTTCACAGTCGGCGAGAGGTCTTTGGTATTGCTATTTCCGTGACGGTATATTAAAATCCGCAACCTTGTTCAAAATATCGCTTTACTAGTTCGATCATTGACAAGGGTCACTGTTTTAATATACCTAACTCAAATTCTTAGTTAATGTTTAGTTTATAATGTTACGAGTATACTGATTCTCGTACTATTAGAACAACTTCTATGATATCTTACGTCTAATAATTGTATTTATCTACCCTTAAATGCCTCTTTCATGATGTAACTAGAACTTTGTTGTGTTAAATATAAAGTTACTCTAAATCATCCTTCCTGGGTATTTTCGGCAAATTTATAGACACAATATGAACCATTTTATCCATATTCTGCCAGGATCATCATAAAATGTTTACAGTTAAAGCTGTGCAGAACAATATTTCAATACAATCATCACACACACGGTATAAGTCCAAGTACAAGTCACAGCTACATTGTCAGACTAAATAAATTAAGGCTACTCATAATTTTCCACTAGGTATATCTAAAGCATTAGGAATAATATATATATATATATATATATCATCATTCACCGAGCCTTTTCCCAACTCAGTTGGGGTCGGCTTTCCAGTCTAACTGCGATTCGGCTGAACTTCGATATTTTCCGTGAAGCGACTGCCATCTGACCTCCACAACCCATGGGCGATATCGAAGTTCTGTAGTTAGACCGGTCGGTCGACTGCCATAGATGTTAGTATGACAACCGGGACCGACGGCTTAACGTGCTCTCCGAGGCACGGAGAGGTCTCAATGTCTTAAGAAATGGTCACCCATCCTAAGACCGGCCTGAGTCGATGTTGCTTAACCTTTGCAATGTGTTAATATTGTCGGTTACCACTAGACCACGAGCCCCTAATATATATATATATATAGATAGTCTTGAACCAGCGACTGTTCCCTTTTCAGGAGGAATGTTCTACCAACTGACCAAGAAACCACTAACTCAAGAACTCTAATATTGCAATCATGTTTTGTTAATATCGCGACTTACATCCATAAATTGTTTCAAAACACGACATTGTTTCTAAATTGTGTTCCCTTTTGAGTTACTGCACGCGGTGTTATTCTGAATAGGTGGTTTTAAAACGTTTAGTAGGTACAGGTTAACATGATGTAGAAAATGTCAGGAATTTGCCATACTTTCAGGTGTTATTTGTTTACCAACTTTACAGGAACACAAATTACTTTAAAGCCTATTTGAACACTGTACTAACTCATTATATTTAAGTGCCTCTGTTGAAACTTTTAAATCGTTAAACTTTTAATTCGTATTTAAGTTGAACGATTAAATCTCTTGAATCACAGCTTGTCAGGACTGAAGAATCGTTGAAAGTACTTCAAAGGCGTGTCCACACTGTCGAGAAGATCTCCCGTGACCTGAATATCGAGCTCCACGAGGTACCTGAGAACAGGAACGAGAACCTTTCTGAATTATTTAAAAAACTGTGTGATAGCTTGAAGGTCGACGCGGACGTTAGAGTCTGTCGACGTGTGGCGAAAATCAACCCTGACTCCAAAAGACCGAGGAATATTCTCGTCTCCTTATCGTCTCAGCGGCAGCGTGATCTACTTATATCGTCGGTTACTCGGTTCAACAAAGCCAACCCGAACAACAGGCTTGGTACCTGCCATATCGGCATTGGCGGCGCTGTATCTAGAATATTTGTCTCCGAACATCTCTCCCCTGAAACTAAAGAGCTTCATAACATAACCAGAAGGTTCTGTAAAGAGAACAATTATCAATTTGTCTGGGTCCGTTTTGGTCAAATATTTGTACGTAAGTCAGTTGAATCGCGACCCGTTACTATTAAAAGTAGTGAAACTCTTAGAAAATTAAGCACTGAGTAATTAATTTGTAATAAACCTCTGTTATTTTCTTTTTTTTTACATTTATTAACTTGTCATACTTATAACATATAGGATAAAATTTTGGGTAATGGTCTCAATTTATTACCAAAATGTCAACAGAATTCGTAGCAAATTGGATGATTTTTACTTGAACCTGTTAACTAGTAATTATGATCTGGTATGTCTGACGGAAACTAATCTCAATGAATCTGTTTTCGATGGTGAAATTATTGACTCTCGTTATGTTGTTTTCAGAAGAGATCGTAAAGACTCTTGTTCTCAGAAAAAGGACGGAGGTGGAGTTTTAGTTGCAATACAAAATAGATACCAAGTTGTCCGTCAGCCATCCTGGGAAAGCGACATGGAGGATGTCTGGATAAGTATTTTACTTGATGATCGCGGCTGCACTCGGTTGAATCTATGTGTTTGTTACTTACCACCCGACTTGGGTTACGGTAGATTGGATGAGTCCTACACTCACTGTCAAAGAATAATTGTGAACGAATGTCCAAATGAATTGTTTTTATTGATAGGCGACTTTAACCACCCTGACTACTGGGCAACATATGGGGACGCCGCCGCCGCCGCTGCCGGTTCTGTGGCTCAATTTATGGGCCCCCTTCAGTCGGGATCCCTGGGTAAAAAGTTAAGTTTACTTAATGAATTTATGGCACTATGTAACTTAAATCAATATAATTATATCACAAACGACAATAATAGGATTCTTGATTTGGTGTTGTCAAATTTGGATACTGTCTCTGTCAGCGAGGTCACGTGTCTGAGTCGTTTGGACAAACCTCATCCGGCTATTTTGGTCAGTATAAGCCCACTGAGTATCGTCTTAAATCTAAAGCACCGTAATTGTAGTCGCCTTAATTTCTTTAAGTGCGATCTTATCCAAATTAAAAGTGAGCTTAACTCTGTTGATTGGTGTGGTATTTTAGACTCACGCGACGTAGATCACTGTACTGACACATTTTATGCTACTTTGTTCGAAATAATTAGAAAACATACACCTATGACGTCACCCAAATTTAATTCATTTCCCGTCTGGTATAGTGGAGCGCTTGTTGGGTGCACTAGGGAGAAGAACAAGTATCATAAACTCTTTAAAAAGTTTGGTAACCCTCGCGACTATGATACCTTTTCAATGCTGCGCAGTCGATGCAAGGTCATGGCTAAGGATTGCTATGGAAAATACATACAGTCCACAGAGGAGGCCATCCGAAATGACATTAAATCGTTCTGGAGATTTATTGGAAATAAGAGAGGACAAACATCAATCCCTAATACCATGACATTCGGCGACAGTTCTTCAAGCGGACCTGGCGTGACTGAACTCTTCTCGTGTTATTTTGCCTCGGTTTTTGTTGGGGACTCTACCGTCAACTCGCACAGTAATCGGGATCTCATGTCAGAGATTGACGAACGGGTTGCATTTTCGCTCACCACAGTCTCTTTTAATGCTCACGACGTCTTACTGAAAATTAAACTACTGGATGGCAGCAAGGGTCCGGGGCCTGATCAGGTACCTCCCTTTTTCGTAAAGTCTTGCACAGCTGAACTGTCGACCCCACTAAACATCCTATTCAATAAATCGCTCGAATCTGGAATATTCCCTAAACGTTGGAAGTCCGCCCACATTATACCGATTTACAAAAGTGGTGACAGATCCTGTTGCGAGAATTATAGGCCTATTAGCATATTGTCTTGTTTTGCGAAGCTTTTCGAATCTTTGGTGTACGTTCATCTTTATGGCCATATAAGGCCGGTACTTGCTGACCAACAGCATGGTTTCATAAAGAATCGGTCCATAGTTACCAATCTTTTAGAATACAAACAATTTTTGTGTAGTTCCTTTGCTGTTGGTGGCCAGGTAGACTCTATATACACCGATTTTTCAAAGGCATTTGATAAAGTCTGCCACCGTATACTCTGTCATAAGCTCCTCTCTTATGGTATTCATGGATGCCTGTTCCGCTGGATCTGCTCATATCTTGAGAGCAGGAGTCAGTTGGTGGCATTGGGGGGCTATACTTCAACGCCAGTAACCATCTCTTCGGGCGTTCCCCAAGGATCGCATCTAGGGCCCCTTTTCTTTATTTTATTTATCAACGACTTGATCGAGAAAGTGTTCTCCAACTGCCTTTTATACGCTGATGACCTAAAAATTTTTAAACTAATTTCTGACGAGTCAGACTGTCTAGTTTTGCAAAGGGATCTGGATACTGTCGTCGAATGGTGTAAGGATAACCAAATGCACTTAAACATTGACAAATGCTTCATAATATCCTTCACAAATAAACGTAATAAGGTGGTTCATGACTATTACATTGATGGCAGGGTCCTTAACCGATCCGGCATCGCTAAGGATTTAGGTATTCTTTTTGACGACAAGCTATCTTTCAAAACACACTATGAGCATATTTTGTCCAAAGCTACTCGGATGCTTGGTTTTGTAATAAGGTCAACCAAAGGATTTAGAGATCCTTATAGTTTTTTGTACCTCTACTTTGCTTTGGTCAGAAGTGTACTTGAGTATGGTGCACCAATATGGTCTCCGAATTATAGGGTGCACATCGATGCAATTGAGAGGGTGCAGAAGAAGTGCCTGAGATTTTTAACTTGCCGGCAACGGCCCGGACGCTCAGACCTTCATTACGAGGACAGATTGGTCAAATATAATGTTCAGGCATTAGAGACGCGTCGTATTTACTTCGACTTGGTGTACTTGCACAAGATACTCCACAGTGTGGTGGACACATCCAATCTATTGTCTCAGATATCTTTTAATATTACATATAGTGCCCGTAGATCGAATCAAATTGGAGTTTTTAGTTTACGTGTATATAAGAACAACACATCGTATTTTAACCCGTTAACAAGGATGTGCAGACAGTATAACGAGCTGATGGTAGCCAACAATGAGTTGGACATATTTGTTAAGTTGCCGTCATTTATCAGAGCTTTAAAGGATATCCTTCTCCTGACATTCAGTTTTGAACGCAAATTTTTATAAGCAGCTTACAGACACATAAAGCAGTTTTAGTTAATTTAAGTCTTTTTTTGTAAAGGTACTTAACATTTGTTTGAGTTTTTACTTAATTTCAGTTTAATTGTTACTTGTTTTTAGCCAATGAATGGTTTAGCTGAGCGCACATAGTTTACGTTGCAAGCCAGTTCAGTATTATAAAAAATATTTCATGTATACTTTTGCCATGCTTGTAATGTGTAATGTGAGGCATAAAATAAAAAAAAAATAAAAAAAAAAAAAAAAACTACCTTAGTTCTACTTTGGATGAAATGTCACAAACTTGTCAGACTTGGTTATGAATTAACAAAGGCTCAAAGAGGTTTATATTACGTTACCTGGGTAGCTGCATTTCCTAGATGCTGGCGTTCATAAACTCTTAGTCTAGGAGTCTAGTTAAAACTGATCACACAATTTTGAATTTGAACGCGTTTCATTCAGTTCATAGACACTAGTGAGTTCAACACAGTATATACTATTACTGCTCAGTAGCAAGTAGGTATTATATATAACTTTGAACATCTCTGACATCAGATTCACCAACAACCTTACAATAAGATAAATATCTCCATTACAAATGTAATTCTTTACTCAACGCCTAACACAAGTTAGGTATTCTGTTCTTAAAAAAACAAAGTGTAAAATACTTGTCACGTTGGGATAATAAAATGCTAAGAAACTTTTCTGAATACAAAGCGTTTCCCACGCTATTTGGTGCTCAGCCAGGGCTCGACAGTCGACACCTCAGTTTCCGCCCTTCACAGGATTACGAAGGATATGCCTGCCTTTATACTAAACATTTTATATAGGATTTGGTCTCATGTAATCCGACAGAGGGTGCATTTACATATTATGATTTGCTAGAATAATTATTTTAAAACTTTTGGGTTTGGTAAGCGGTGATAAAATGGTTTTGACAGTTGAATTATGAGTTGAACATTATTCGTCAATAAGTAGGGGGTTAATTTCGAGATAACTCTGTTTTATATCACTATCGTACATTGTATAAGCGCAAGTTGTATTAACTGATCATTTGACACCATACAAAGTCATTTTATTTTTAAGATCTATATTAAACACCGTTTATTTTAATCTAGAGAGTTATTTCTGTTATCTAAGAACCCAGGTGTCCTTATCTTTGATTTCTCATAATAATAAACGCGGTTTACCTTAATAATAAATGCATGCTTTCGGCTTCGGCAGTATTAAATATATATATTGTTTCCTTCCTACTTCCGCAATAAATATACATTTAATAGATTCGCTATTTGAGCAAATATTCGCTATCATTGAAAAAATACCTTTTTCTCCAAGAACAACATACTTATACCTATCTCAAATGTATACACTAATATGAAATAAGTACCTAGGTAAGTAGGTATCTAGGGAGATTATGGCGGATTCTCCCTGAAGGGTCTTACACGGAAGGTCTCTCAGACTAAAGGAAGGGTTAGCAAAAAAATACTAAAGGGTCGCTATGATAAGTTAAGCAGGTGCTGATGTTTACTTAGTAGCGGCAAAATTTGTATTACTTGAGGAAAATTCTTATGAATAATCTGATAACGTCATGAAGGAGGGCGCGTGGACGTAATTTGCCTAAATTGTGAAGACCCTTGTTTGACCTTGAACTATGTAGCAGTGTGATGCGAATTCATATAAGGTTTAGCATTTTATACTTACGACTCACCCTCGCTTCGCTTTAGTTACAACGCTCTACACTCAGACTTCTATTGAGTTTTATACACAAACCTTTATTCTCATGACTCAAAACTGTGAAAATTTATAATTATTTTGAAAATGCGTTCAGTAGATTTTAAGTTAATAGCATATGGATATAAGTAATCGGAACTTTCGTTTTTATTATGTAGTGACATTGCATACGAGTCTAGACTAGACCTATGCTTATTAGCGTAGCATGGTGTACAAAACCTTAATTGGGTAGGGTAAGAAGGGGTTTTTATTAAAATTAAAACTTAAACTTAAAAATATTAAAACTGTGGGTGAAAATGAGAGTCACATAACCTTTGGCTGTCCCACAGGCATTGTCGGCTTAAACTCACAGCCCACATGCAGTACATCTAAAAAGGAATAGAATATTAAACTAGTAGTTTTGCGAACAGTAGACCTCGCGTTATTTTCGGGTCCCTAACATCCTTTTGGGACGTGGTCTGGTGGCTGACTTTCCATGCGCACCAAAGAAAGAAAAAATAGAACAAAATAGAAAAAAAAAACAAAAAAAAACAAAAATAAACAGAAAGAAATAGCAACAATTTTGTACTTCCCCTTGTTCCCCCCATTTTCCCCCCAATCGAAAAATCCCTTCGACAAACGTTGCGCCTTGCAAAAAAGAACACTTGTGCCAAATTTCATGAAAATCGGCTGAAAAATGCGGCCTGTAGACCGGAACTGACACACATACATACAGACGAACAACGCCAAATCGGCCAGTCCTCGAGTTGAAACTGAGACGCTTCGCTCGCTTCGCTCGCTCGGTCAATTATTTTCGCGATTCCAGATACACGTCATTATTGTTAGTTTCTGATAAAACACACATAAAAGGCTTATTTAGGCACGCTGTAAAACTCAACACTTCCCGTTTATTTGATTTTGACAAAATTTTACATCAGCGGAGCTCAAAAACAAAATATGGTAATCATGCGCGTGGCCGTTAGTGTTACTGCAGCAAGGATGACAGAGCAAGGGGAGGGACGTGTTTACACTGCTCTAGGTTGTGTACTTTTATAGAATTGTGGGTGACCCCCATTACCCGGTCTTCCTCTACCTACTGAGGTATTTCTTGGTTTACTAGGTATCTATGCACCGATGGTAGATATCCTGCTTTTAATAACAGTTATGAAATAATAAAATGGATTTTAGTATTTTTGCCATTGATATTACTTGGCCTGAAAGCCAAATCTATTTACTTAATACTTCGATTTCTGGACTTTACGCTTGGGTTGGGAGAGACCAATTTTGTTTAGAGTGATCGTTTAAGTTAGCAGCTTGAGTCAACGCAGAGGGACTTGCTTCTATACTATTAGGTATTTTAGTTAAGTATCCTTTTAGATTAGATCAGATCCAGTTGGAACTTTCAATTTTTAACCGACTTCCAAAAAAGGTGTTAGTCGAATTG
This sequence comes from Nudaria mundana, assembly GCA_963556515.1. Lineage (NCBI taxonomy): Eukaryota > Metazoa > Arthropoda > Insecta > Lepidoptera > Erebidae > Nudaria > Nudaria mundana. Next base: position 766,070 of record OY748303.1, on the reverse strand, counting down.
AGAACCTATGTTTTTTTTTATTATTTTCTTTTTTTTATATTTTTACCTCATATCTCTGGACTTGGTGAACCGAACTTGATTTTTTTTTAAATGAAAGCTATCAGTTCCAAATTGGTCCCATTTCAATTTGGTCCCATTCCGACAATTATTTGGTCCCATTTCGGTAATGTGTCAAAAAAAATGCACTAAGTTTGACCCTTTTAGGAGTCCTAACGGAATATTTTCTATCACTTCTCACTGTCAGTAGAAAAAGTGAATAAGTATCTGCCTAGGGTTTAAATTTATCTACGGTACAAATTTTATCAAAATAGTATAGCCATTTAGATTGAACAAAAAACATTTATTTTTCCACAGTTTTTTTGTTCACTCTGTCCGGTTTTACAATGAGGCATCATCAACTTTATTGCTCTGATGATAACGGGAAACATTGGTATAAATATAATAATCATCATCATCATCATATCATAGCATATCGTTGTCCACTGCTGAACACAGGCCTCTCCAATTAGTTTGCAGTATGACCGGTTCATTGCCACCTGCATCCAACGAGACCCAGCGCTTTTCAATAGGTCGTCGGTCCATCTGATTAGTGGCCGTACCGTGAATATAATAATGCATTAATGTAAATATGATTTCGTATAATATATGATTATTTGCAATATTAGCAAAACTGTGTATTAAAATGCTCCTAGGTTGTCAATGCGGTATTATAATATGCCATCAGTTGCGCATTATCACATAAAGTACATCCTTACGTGCCTCTTGTGGCGAGAACGTTATTCAGGTTATAAAATAAAACAACTGGTACTTCTGACACTTTCACTGTTTCTTATTCACATTTTCAGTAACTTTCGCATAACTTTTATGTTTATTTCGCATTATATTGACACTGTTGTATTTCCCGCTGGAAATCTTACAAAAGGCAAAAGCTATAAGTGTTTTGAATGATGATTTTATAAGAAGTACCTTCTTAGAATATAACGTTAATAAATTTTGTTAAAATCTTAACATCTGAACTTTTAATCAAATTTATAAAAAAAAAGTGTGGGTGATATAAAAAGGTTAACAATCTAGTTCTTTTTTTTTTCAATTTTATCTGTTTCCATAAGCACGCTAATGATAATCATTCTCTGAGGATACTGATCTGATTTTCTAGTGGTTTTCTCCGTCGACCCGGGTACGCCCTCAAAAGCATAACCGGCGGGGTACATAGGCTAGGCTTTCATCATTCAATCACAGTACACACTGGCTTATAATTAGTAACTTCTCAGTTAATTACAGTCTGTAAATTTTCTTGTGTAGCCTGAAAATAAATTATTATTAAATTAAATTATAATCTGTAAAACTTTTGTTTCAGTTCCCTATGAATTATTCTCGTACAAACTTTGCATAAAAACTTGGCAATAAATTCTGGGTCTGCAGAAGGTGGTTCTCAGAAGGTGTGTATAATTCTTTATAAGCTATGGTCAGCTCCAGGGACGCCCGGCAACGGACGTTAGAGCGGCCGCGGTCTTGGGCCGCGGAATTAAAAAAAAAAAAAAAAAAAAAAAACTATGGTCAGCTGACATTCATCCGGCGTCCGCAACACCTGTGTGGCGCCAGTGTGTCATTTCAACGTTCGCCATCTTGAGACGTTCAAACTATTTTTCTCCACAAAAGCAATCAGTATAAAATTCAAAAACTATTAAATTATTAACTGTGTGTGCGTAATAACAGCATCTCAGCACCGGCTTCCACCAGATTCAAGATACACAGGATTTCAAGGAGCTCGGCGGTGAGTCAATATTACTGACCTCATTTTAAAAGTCAAATTATTTAAATGGGCTATCGACATACAAGGTGGTTTCTATTTTCTGCTTCTTTAAACTAACGTTCAGAACTTTAACGTTTAGACCTAGACCTTCTTTGAAAATCTAGTACATAAACTGCTGCAGTATTAAGTGAAGTCTTAGTAGAGTTTTGTATGTATTTAATCCGTCAATATAATACTGGAGATAACATTGCCACAGAAACAAGGTGAACTTATAGGTACCTATATCTTTTGTAAGATATCTTAGATCAATAGTATTATATCTCTTTATACCATTGTAAGACTTGTGAGCTAAATTCCTTTTTCTTTGAAGATTAACTAATGAATAGAAATCTTAAGAATTCTTTGCTCCCCAATGAAGTAGACAGAAGCGATTATTTATCTATATTTAACCAGATTTCTGATTCCAAACGAGCGTATTGTATTGCGGTATACACAATATTTACAATTTATCTCTATTTAGCTTATTGCCGTGTACAGGCATTTCTGGGTTGTTGCTAGTTGGTCTGACAGCAGGTGCATGCTCATACTTGCTTAACATTAGTCGTATAAAAACTTTTCAATCATAACACACCTTGTTGCACAATAATATAAGTGCCTTACTCAGTTGATACCATTATTCAAGGCTGAGATGTATTGATTCGTTAGGAAACCTTAGAATTGTTGAAATTGAATTTACAAATGGCTTGAATACTTTAAACCCATATTGAATCAATTTATATCGATTAGGTTTAACTATAAAACATACTCTACTCTATATAAAGGGTTTGCCCATTATAACGTAGAATCAACAAAGTTACTGGCGAATTATTGACGTAATAAAGATCTCTGTCTACCCCTTCGGATTTAAAATGTGGTTCTAGAATAGGAGTAAAATAAGAAAGTAATCGGGCTCAGTAAAATACTTTTTTTTATTTGCAACATGATCTTGTTAGACTTTTAAATATATTTGATTAGGGCAAAATATTACTTGGCTACACATAGCTACTCTACTACTCGCTACGCTGACCCAGCAGCAATAGACATGGGAGCGGCCGCGGTCCCGCGGAATTAAAAAAAACTACTCGCTACGCTAGAAGGGACTGACATCTAGCTATAGAGTATGTATTTCTAAGTTTAAATATATCAATTTATACGAGTATTGACAACTAAGAGTAGATCCACTTATCTTTATCTACTGAAAGACGGAAGAAACTTTAGCAAATACATCTACCATTTCTAAGATTTGCAATAATCTGGTCCCCTAGTTGTAGGAACTAACAACTGAACTAGTGTATAAATTTCTGACTATCTCTACGGAAAAGAGACATCTGTTTGTGATTCGGAAAATACTTTGCTAAAAACTGGTAGGGTTTTTCGAAACGCTTGCAGCGTCCAATATCTAATGGAAATTCGCCAACTCAAAGAAGTACGACTTGTAGTCGGATATTGGAGTCAAGATTTGAACACTATTATAATAAAAGATCAGAGAGCCATCCGTGGACTGCAATGAGTTAGTTTTACATGTAATGACAAAACAACCATGTATTATACTTTCATCTATGAGTTGAAATAATATATAAAAATATTTATTAAAATACATAAAATAACACTTATTTACGTCAGCACATACGTATTTACATTTATTAAGCCAAGAAGAAGAGAACCTGACAACCTACATCATTATACCGTCCGTGTCGTACCGACCTTCGCATACGGATGTACTTAGTGCAAGCTAGTTAATTATTTAATTAGTGTGATGCTCGGCAATACCTGCCGTTGAACACTGTCGCTATGAGTTCGCAAACGCTCATAGCCAACGAGTTGTTGGCATTCATTCAGCATGCCATCGACACTATGGACGAAGTTAGCATCCTGCAGATCTGCAAGACAAACTTCAAGGAAGTCAGTAGTAGTAAGAGACTACTATTCCAGACGCTGGGTAAGCTCGACGGAGAGATGGTACCGAGAAGTGTATACAGGACATCGTCACCTTGCTGAAGGTGACCGACCCGGACGACGTGCCTGCTTTTGTCGCGAAAAATGCAAACAAATTGCCTCCCATGACATTTGATCACGTCGATGTCACTAGGTTGCTTAAGGATATCACATCCTTGAAAGCATGCCTGGCCGCAATGGAATTGAAGATGGAAGCGTCAGATCGCACGATTGTTGAGCTGCGGTCCGAGGTAGTGTTACTACGTAGCACTATTTCTACAAGTAGGTCATCGGATGCCGTGAACATTAACCTCCGTCGTGGTGAACAAAATGCACCGATTAGCAGTTTTGCGTCGCCGAGCGAGTTTGCGTCACCGGCAGTGGAATTTGCCGACAGGACGAATTGCTCCGCCGTTGTCCCTGTTGTGTCAGCGGTAGCGGGGAAGGTTGTGGGTCAAGTAGTCATCACCTAATCGTTCCTACGCTAACAAAGCCGCAACCTGGGCCTTGAGATGTGCGGCTCCGACCTCGAGCCGGGTGCTCATGGGGGCCATCGGTCTCGTGCTCCGCCAGTGGGTGGAGCATGCGCAGGGGGCTCCGACCTACTTCCTCACCCAACTTCTCACGGGTCATGGCTGTTTTGCCAAATTCCTGTGGGAAGTGGTGGGGATCCTGTCGGAGCCCGTTTGTCATCACTGCGCAGGCGGCGCCGTAGATACGGCGGAGCATACGCTCGCTGTGTGCGCCGCCTGGGACACGCAGAGGTTGGCCCTCACGGGCATCATCGGCAGTGTAGGTTCGCTGCCGGCCGTCATTCTGTCTATGTCCGGCAGCGAAGAGTGTTGGGCCGCCGTCGCCTCCTTCGCTCGGGAGGTGATGGCGGCAAAGAGAGAGGCCCTGCGGGAACGGGAGCTTGCAGGCCGCACGCTTCCGCCCCGCCGGGCACCAGTCAGGGGGCGACGGCGTATTGCATACGCCCAAGCCCCCGACTGATAGGGCCGTGGGCGGTGGGTCGGGGGGCCCACCGCTCACGCGAAAGGCCCTGAGGAGTCCGACGCCCCTTATGTGTTTCGGGGGCGTCGCTTCTATGTTGATTGGGGGGGGGGTTGGGGGTGAGGCCCCCCGTGTTGAGCTCGAAAGAACACCCCTCTGCCGGCCCGCCGTTGCTTAACAGATTCTGTCTATCCGGCGGCCCGGCTAAGGCGAAGGAGAAACACCGTGGATAGGTTTTAGTGGGTAGTCCGGCCCGTTTTCCATCCTAAGGCCGGGAGTCCCACACGAAGCCGTCTCGCTCCCCCCCGCAGCGAGACGGTGAAGTGTGTAAATGCATCACCGACCACGTAAAAAAAAAAATTAAAAAAATAAACAAAGCCGCAACCAAGAAACCCGCTGAACCTAGAAGCAAGCAGGAGGGGGAAGGTAAAAAACGTCAGGAGCCCCTTCTGCCGAAACCGAAAATCCTGAAAAAGGACGCATGCGAAAAGGATGGCTTCATCAAGATAGAGAAGAAGAAGAGGAATCCTCCATGTCGAAACCAGTGCGGTACGGGTCTGGCAAGGCCTAATATGTTGTTACGTCCTGCGATACCGAGTACGTTACTGTACGTGTCCCGACTTCATCTCTCCACGAAGGACATCGAGATCGTGGAGTACGTCAGGACCAAGACCAACTGGGCCTTGAGAGTCGAGAGGTTGGATTCGCGCCACAACACGAACTTTAAGTCGTTCGTGATTAGGGTGCCGACTCATCATCTCGACATGTTCCTTAAAATTATAAAATAAAAAATAAAATAACGTTTATTATCTTTGAAATTTTTAGAAAATTATTTAGATTCGTCAAAAGTTGGTGTGACTCTACCGAGGGTTCCAAAATGCAACGAGACTGAGAAGGGCCCTCAAGAAACTCAGTTCGGCTTTTTTCCAAAACATTTCATCTTAAATCTAATACAGAGTTATTTAGAAAGGAGCAATTCGTGTTACAACCAGGCAGCCTTGTCATCTAAGAAATCATTAATACTATAATAAGCTTTATGGCACAATTTACGTTTTATTAGTTTTTTAAATTTATTAACAGATAAATTTGCTATTTCGGGTGGCAATGTATTGTACATTCGAATAAAGTTCCCCGCACTTTATGAAGCCTAAATTTAGGAACAGCCAGTTTATCCTTATTTCTTAAGTTTAGATTATGATTATCACTATTTTTCACAAATTTACTTTTGTTCTTGTGGGTATACAATAAAATTTCATAAATATACTGTGAATACACTGTAAGGATGTTAATATGCTTAAACTTATCTCTTAATGACTCCCGAGACCCCATTCCATAGATAGTCCGGACAGCCCTCTTCTGCAACACAAAGATGCATTCAATATCGGCAGCGTTACCCCACAGTAGTATGCCATATGTCATGATACTGTGGAAGTAGCTGAAGTAGACAAGACGCGCCGTTTTAATGTCTGTAAGTTGTCGGATCTTTTTGACAGCATAGGCTGCTGAACTAAGCCTGGCCGAAATTTTCCCGATATGAGGCCCCCATTGCAATTTGGAGTCTAACGTTATGCCCAGAAAGACAGTGTCATCGACTAATTCTATTATATCATCCCTAACCTTAACACTGGTTTTAACAAGTCTTACATTAGGTAAGGTGAATCTTACACATTTAGTTTTATTTTCATTTAATAATAAATTATTAGCACAAAACCAGTGGACTATCTTAGAGAGGGCAATGTTTACATCGTCAAGTTCGCGCTGTCCACGTTTAACTTTAAATATTAAAGAAGTGTCATCAGCAAACCAAACTACCTCGTGGTCGTCTCTTATGAGGTGAGAGAGATCATTAATATATACTAGAAAAAGAAAAGGGCCCAAAATTGAACCCTGCGGTACCCCCATTGCTACAGGAGAACCAGGTGACTGTTTACCATTGATCACTACTTTCTGGACCCTATCACTTAAGTAAGAATTGACGAAATTCAAGGCCGTCCCCCGGATTCCGTAATGATCAAGTTTCTTAATTAAAGTCTGGTGCTGAACGCAATCGAAGGCCTTAGATAAGTCACAGAATACACCATAAGCATCATATGACTCATCCCAGGCCCTGTATATACACTCTAATAATTTAATTCCGGCATCAGTGGTGGACCGACCACGAGTGAAACCGAATTGTTTTGTATGTAATAGTTTATTAACGTTAAAGTGATTTTGCATTTGATTAAGCATAATTTTTTCAAAAATTTTACTTAATGTAGGTAGTACAGAAATGGGACGGAAATTGGACGGATCTGAAGTACTACCCGATTTAAACAGGGGAATTAATTTACTAGATTTCATTAAATCAGGGAACACACCACTATCAACACAATTATTAAATATTATTACTAGTTCAGGAGCAACCATTTCAACAAAAGAATTTACTAAATACACAGAGATGCCCCAGAGGTCAGCTGTTTTCTTGATATTTAAAGATTTAAAAGTTTTTAAGATGGTGTTTATGTTAACTTTACTGAATTTAAATATAACGTTACAACAAGGAACGTTTGCTTTTAACAAAGATTCTGCAATGGGGTTGAAGAGCCTAGGGTTTTTGTCAAATCTACAGGAATTCGGGAGAAAAAATTTTCAAATTCGTTAGCGACCTCGAAGTCTGATGTTGTTATTTTACCATTTATATTAAGTTTAAAATTATTATCATTTAATTTTTGTTGACCTCTTTCCGCGTTTATAATTTTCCAAGTAGATTTAACTTTGTCTGCACTATTGAGAATTTTATCACTTATATATTTTGATTTAGCTGCTAAACAATCTGCTTTAAACTTTTTTGAATAAGTTTTAACATAATCTAGAAATTCAACTGATCTATTAAGCTGTCTTTCTGAGTATAGTTCATAAAGTTTTTGTCTACTTTTGTGTATACCCTCAGTGGCCCATTCACTGAAAGTAGGACTATCACTAATCATGACCTCCTTAGACTTGAATATGGAGTTGAACTCGTTGTAAAAAGAATCAAAAAATAATTTATACATTACATTTGGATCTAAGCCAGTGTCTAAGAATGGAATTTTAGTGCAAAGTCCAACCCTCATACGTTCCAAGCGGTCACCAGTTATTGGTCTACATAATATTTTACGTTTTATAACTTTTTCTTTAGTGATTTTAAAAGATGCTATTTGCCCACAATGGTCTGAATCTAGCTTTTTTATAATACTTTTACTTTCTGGCAACATATCGCTGTATATATTATCCAGGCAAGTGGCTATTGTAGCACAATATCTAGTAGGCTCCAAAAATAAGTTTGTAAGATTGTGTGATTTAAATAAATTTAAAATATTATAACTCATAGGCGTATTAACAAGTAAATCGACATTAAAATCACCACAAACTATTAGGTACTTATTAGTTTTTCCAAGTTTACATAGAACTTTGTCAATAAGTTCCTCAAATTCGCAAAAGGGCGAGGTTCCAGGTTTATACACGCATACTACTATGAATTGCTCCATTTCCACGCAAGACAGTTCGACTTTACACTCTAGAGAAAGAGACACGATATCTTTCCGTTCTTTAAATTTAAGTTTTTTATTTAATAAAATCAAAGATCCCCCCCGTACTGTGGTCACCCTGCAGAATGCACTACCAACCCGTTGATTACTAAAATTGAACATGAGCTCATTCGACTTACGCATATGTTCTGTAATACAAAAAATATCAATATTATCTGAATTCATTAACAGTTCCAACTCTTTGCCATGTGTTAAACAACCAATATTTTGATGCCCTATGTTGATATAATTTACATTTTTTGATTTGGTTTGATTTGGAGGGCATTTTTTAACATAATTAATATTTGTAACTAAATTTAATTCAATTAATTGACTTAATTGACTATGTCTGCTAAAGGGTAATATTGCCTCTGTTGTCGTAGAACTTAATTTAAATTACTTGGAACAGATTCCAAAGTCTTAACACTAAATCTACATTGCTCAATAAAAGCAGTTTTGTCAGCCAAGTTCTTGGCTGAAGTGTAAAAATAATTGAATAGCAAACTTGCTATTTGTCTCTTATAATGCTTTGGTAGAAAATACCTACCTTTGTTTACATAAACAATATGTTTGTTATCGTTAAACTTACTGTCAGAAGTTGACAAATTGTATTTATATACAGTTCTCTTAAAAACAGAATTAAAGTCAATTACATGGAGTTTATTATTATATTGGCTAGTTAGATTGAGTTGTAAATTTATCTTATATCTAAGAGAATTTTCCACGTCTGGCACACCTTTTATATATGGTAATGTAAACATTACTACATGTTCAACATTTAAGTTTTGCATTTTGTCAAAGTATAGGGATAGTTCATTTTTGTTAATTTTACCCCTGTTTGAGCAGAAAATAATTATTTTACTGTTTGAGTCAAAATTATATTCTAATATCTTTTGCATAATTTCATTTAAAGATGCACCTGGATAACAGTTATTAATAATTGAATAACAATTTGAATTAAATTGTTGTATCAGAAAAGAACCAAAGTCAGTTCCAATATCATCACTAAATAAAATTAGTTTAGTATAACCAGTATGACTATTACTTTTTACACTGTCACACAATTCATACACTAATGAAGTAGAAGGAGAGCAAGTTGTAAGGGAAGCCTGGTGCTCCAAAGATTGAGGAGGACTTGTGCAGTTGATGTTGCACGAGTGGTTATTTATAAATGTATTAAGGCGCTCAGTATTATAATTAGATGTTTTGAGTACCTTATCTATACTTGATGAACACTTATTAAAGTCTTTTAGAGACCATTCATATTTTTTAGTTACATACTCTAATTCAAATTGCAAATTTTTTATTTGTGACTCTAAGCGTTGTGTGTCAGTGTAATATTTTAAATGACTTTGTTTAAGCTCTAACATAGATAATTTAGCTTGTTCTCTTAATTTTAAACTAGAGTTAACATTTTTACACTTTTTGATTAAGATTCTATGATATTTTAATTGTTTCTTTGATTTTAAAATGAATTTCTTTATTTTTAGGTATTTTTTTTAGTTTATTCCTGCTGCAAAAATAAACTGGCTTGTCCAGTTGGTATGAACATTGGTAAGATCTATAGTAGACAAGTCCAGGTTTGGAACTGTTGCAGAAGGAACAAACTGCGGAGTACCACTCATTAGCTCGTTATAAAGGTTATCCGTTTGTTGGACTACGACTTGCTCGGCAGCTGACTCAAGGTGTAAGATGTGCCCCTGGGCATCCCGTAGCTCCTGTTCCAGCAAGGTAGTCCTCCTCAAGGTCCCTTCATACTCGTCACTGCACTCTTGAAACCTATCTACTATTGATTGAAGGTGGTTCCGCTGCATTACAATTTCATCATAACTAATATGAAGCCTAGCTAGTTCAGATTTTAGTTTTTTACTATCGTCTAAAGCACCTATCAACAAGTTTTCATTTTCTTCTCTTTCTTTTTCTAATTATAAACAGAGCTCTGTTTTAGATTTAAGTTCCTGCAACACCAGCTGAAGTTTGGGCTCCTCCTGCTGGCGGGTTAAGGCTCTACGGCTACGGGTATTCATATTCTCGACAAATAAGTGCAATTAAACGCAATTTAGAAAATACAAGTAGGTAGTTCGAGGTTATGTTAGGTACCGGTAAATTAAAATCAAAACTTTTCTGTACTTACGAAAATAGATCGCCTGTTTTCAATGTTGAGTATATGAATAAACACGTATAATAAAATAATTTTACCTATTATAGGAGAAACATTATGTATTTACGTAAAATAACATTGAACAATACGGTCAGCTGATTCGCCACTTTTTAGCTTATTTTTACACTAATATACACAAAATTCTTTGAAATGATTATTTTTGCATTACTATTGTGATGATATTGGAGTTATCTGATGTAATTTGTATTTATTTCACTAATAAATTTATAGGAGCTAAAATTTTACGACTGTTCAATAGTGTTGCCAGACGCAGGACTAAGGAAGAGTTTTGGCCGAAAGGTGTCGTGTGTAGACGGTTTCGCGGCACGTTACCTTATGCGAAGTGTAACACGTGTAACCCGTGTAAACAACAGACAGTTTAGTGTTCTATTATAAGATATAATTATATGTATTTTTAGTTTTAAGGTATGTATCTATGGGCCATAGAATAAGTTAATATAAGATCTGTAACTTTTCTGACGTAGCCTGATAATAAATGAATAAATAAAAAAATAAAAAATATTATACAAAAGTAGGCAAAAGTGCATTACAAACCCACATTTTGTCCAAAGTTTTGTAGTCCCAAGTAATAGTAAGCAAGCCGGTAGCCGTGAGGGTACCAACGTGTGAACTTTTAAAAAGGCGTAGATACTTTTGTTATATAAACAAGTTTCCCGCAGTTTCCATCACATTGTCATGTAAGTCTCCTATCTGCTTTATGACCGAGCTATTTAATGCAAAAATAAATATTTAATTGAAATCTATGATCGGAACCCAATGTCCAACCATGACCATGAAAGAAAAATCAGGGAAGAACCGTTTTACAGGTTACCCTTAATAATTAACAATGTCTTGTTTTTTTTATCTAATTTCAAATTCAAATTCAAATCTAGAACGTTAGTGATAACCAAAAAATATCCTAATTGCGCATTTGAAAATTATTACGTGACTTGCTAATAACTAAGTCATCCTCATTTTCAACCGACTTGCTAAAAAGGAGAAGGGTCTCAATTCGACTGTAGTTTTTTTTATGTTTGTTACCTCATATCTTTGGACTGGGTGAATCGATTTTCATTTTTTTTTAATAAAAGCTAATACTTTCCAAGTGGTCCTATTCCTATTTGGTCCCATACCGACAATTATTTGGTCCCATTTCGGTAATTTAAAGTCGGTTGCTGTGTCAATTTTTGACGTGTGTTTTACATATATAAAACTTCTACGTAGATTGTCTAAATGTCTTCCAATACAACACAAACATAAAATTACTAAACAAAGTCAAAACAAAAAAAAAAACGTATCACTTTCTAAAATCTAGGAACGTTACCTCTTTGGTTTCAACGACGTCAGTATACGACTGTATTTATGACCATCTTATTTACGACTGGTCGATACACGGACTATTTGGTTGCAATTATGTATATAATGAAAACAAAAATTGGCTACAAGAATAGTGTAGAGTTAGACGAACACTGTATTTAATATTTTTTTATATTTTCCACTCCCTGGTTGGCTCTTTTAAAACTTTTCCTCTTTTTGTGGAACTTGGCGCTTTATATAATATCAGTTATATAACTCAATAGGCGCAGGTATACCTATGCATCTTCACCGCAAACTAGAAGACGGAAGGCGGCCATCGCTGAACCAATCAGCTTGTGACCACGGCCGGTGCAACTTAACAGTCGAAAAGTCAGACATTAAAATGTACTTATGGGTAGGTTACCTAAATGTATTTACATAATTTTATCTACCATGGCGTAATTTCCATAAAAAAAGGTTAACCTTTTTTATATAGATATATTTATTCTATATATAGAAATAAGCTCGCTTAATTAATTAAGCGAGCTTATTTCTATTAGACATAAAATATACATTTAGAGCTTCGATCAAACATGTCTTTGATATTTCTAATATTGATGATTTAGAGAAATTTGATTAAAATAAGCTTTAAAGAATTTCCAAAAAACTGACCACATTGCCACATTGGCTAGCAAATTTAATTCTGTGTGAATAAAAAACCTTTCATAAGACATCCCCAGAATCTGGCAGAGGATTCGAGTAACTTTGACGGTCCCCCTTGAAAGGGAGCGAGCCTATTGCCGTTTCTAAGAACTAAAATATATTTGCCTAATCTGTCTGTCTTAGGAAATTTCGAAAGGATTCCTTACCCTTCGAGTCGACACTCGCGTTAAATTCCTTTCAGGTTAGCAGGAATGAAACGTTCAATGTTCGAATTATGTCAAACATTTTACAAGAATACCTGTGAGCTGTGAATATTATAAAAGAAATTCGCCAGATGCTATTAGTATGCAGTACAGAAAGGGTTTCGACCAGACATTGGAAATCGAAGACAGGATAAGAGAGCTATTTTTATGAAAATACGTACATGTGTCCGTAGAATGCATTGAATTTCTTTTGTTGTTAACACTGCCAGTGGTAGTTTTCATTGAGTGTATTCATTAGAGTTATAATTTTACTGAATGTACTAAGGCATTTGTAAGATATTTTGTTTTTATTTCAGTCATATATTTGCAATTCTTTTGCAAATATTCTTTGTCACGAAGTTTTTTCGGCGTGTGCTAAAAATTTCGAGACTTATTTACATTGTAAAAGTACACGTCAAAAATTGACACAACAACCGACTTCAAATTACCGAATGGAACCAAGTTGTTGTTGGAATGGGACATTTCATTTAAAAAAAAAATTCAATCTGTTTACCCAGTCCAAAGATCATGATCAAACGAGACAATCAAATGAGGTGTCAAACATAAAAAAAAAGATTAACCTACCGACTGATGATTTCAGCCAAAGGGAAATTTATACATTGTCGTGTGTATCTCTAGTAAAGTCACCGATTTCATCTGTTTGTATATCCGTTAACTCCTAATCTAAGTAGGTATCGAGTTTACACAACATTTTTACATTAATGTACACATGCATGTCATGTTTCTGTACAATTATCGAGATCGGGTGGGTGTATAACTATTATATTTTCTACCTCTTTTACTTGCGAAGGAATAAAAAACTCATCAAAAATGCTGATAAATTTAATTACTCAATTAATGATAGTTTTAAAACATTTTTATCGCTCAAGTTAGAAACAGACTTAAGTAGATTAACATGAAGTATGGCTATATTTTATGAACCTTCGCTAGAGAGGCACTTACTTACTTGATTTACTGCGACCATTTATGTTGTTAAACTCAAAGGTCGAAGCCAAAGGCTTTAGTATCAGTGTCTTCAGATTGCTAATATATTTTTTCAAGAACTTAGAAACTAACGTCTTTAATTTTAGAGTGACAACAGCTGTTACAAAGGCAAACATAAATACTTATCTATTCATCTCCTACTACGTGGGAACAATAAAGTTGCCTAATGCTGAAAAATGGGCCTATAATAAACCTCTGTCTACCCTTTTGGGGGTCACAGTGATGTATATAAATGTGCTAGCAGACGCCCGCGATTTCTTACAGGTCAAATAGATATCTCACTTCATGCTTGACAGACAATTAGGTATATATATGCATCTGCCCAGGTTAGATTCTGGGTCGAATCAAATATTTGTTTGATCCTTCAATATTTGTTTCGGAGTTGGGTGTTTTTTGTTTATAATATTTATGTATTCAAAAATATATAAGAATGTTTATGAGTCGTCTAGATCCCATAGCACAAGCTTATATTAGATTAATTTAGTCTAGAAGACGTTGTGTGGGAATGCAAAACAAAACGTTACTATTTTTACTATGCTTTTATTAGCTTCACTTGTATGTTTGCTTGCTTGTATGTATGTTTGTTTGTAATCGACTCTTTTGGGTTCGATTTTGCCCTACTTTGAATGATCAGATTTAATTCAAACTTTGCATACCTGTCAAGGTCCGATGACAATGCAATAATTCGATTGAAAATTTAAAAAAAAATGTATGTTTGTTTGTAACTTGCTCTTTTGGGTTCGATTTTGCCCTACTTTGAACGATCAGATTTAATTCAAACTTTGCATACCTGTCAAGGACCGATGACAATGCAATAATTCGATTGAAAATTTAAAAAAAAATGTATGTTTGTTTGTAACTTGCTCTTTTGGGTTCGATCTTGCCCTACTTTGAACGATCAGATTTAATTCAAACTTTGCATACTTGTCAAGGACCGATGACAATGCAATAATTCGATTGAAAATTTAAAAAAAAATGTATGTTTGTTTGTAACTTGCTCTTTTGGGTTCGATTTTGCCCTACTTTGAACGATTAGATTTAATTCAAACTTTGCATACCTGTCAAGGACCGATGACAATGCAATAATTCGATTGAAAATTTAAAAAAAAATGTATATTTGTTTGTAACTTACTCTTTTGGGTTCGATTTTGCCCTACTTTGAACGATCAGATTTAATTCAAACTTTGCATACCTGTCAAGGACCGATGACAATGCAATAATTCGATTGAAAATTTAAAAAAAATGTATGTTTGTTTGTAACTTGCTCTTTTGGGTTCGATTTTGCCCTACTTTGAACGATCAGATTTAATTCAAACTTTGCATACCTGTCAAGGACCGATGACAATGCAATAATTCGATTGAAAATTTTAAAAAAAATGTATGTTTGTTTGTAACTTGCTCTTTTGGGTTCGATTTTGCCCTACTTTGAACGATCAGATTTAATTCAAACTTTGCATACCTGTCAAGGACCGATGACAATGCAATAATTCGATTGAAAATTTAAAAAAAAATGTATGTTTGTTTGTAACTTGCTCTTTTGGGTTCGATTTTGCCCTACTTTGAACGATCAGATTTAATTCAAACTTTGCATACCTGTCAAGGACCGATGACAATGCAATAATTCGATTGAAATTAAAAAAAAAATGTATGTTTGTTTGTAACTTGCTCTTTTGGGTTCGATTTTGCCCTACTTTGAACGATCAGATTTAATTCAAACTTTGCATACCTGTCAAGGACCGATGACAATGCAATAATTCGATTGAAAATTTAAAAAAAAATGTATGTTTGTTTGTAACTTGCTCTTTTGGGTTCGATTTTGCCCTACTTTGAACGATCAGATTTAATTCAAACTTTGCACACCTGTCAAGGACCGATGACAATGCAATAATTCGATTGAAAATTTAAAAAAAAATTTATGTTGTTTGTATTTTGCTCTTTTGGGTTCGATTTTGCCCTACTTTGAACGATCAGATTTAATTCAAACTTTGCATACCTGTCAAGGACCGATGACAATGCAATAATTCGATTGAAAATTAAAAAAAAATGTATTTTTGTTTGTAACTTGCTCTTTTGGGTTCGATTTTGCCCTACTTTGAACGATCAGATTTAATTCAAACTATGCATACCTGTCAAGGACCGATGACAATGCAATAATTCGATGGAAAATTAAAAAAAAATGTATGTTTGTTTGTAACTTCCTCTTTTGGGTTCGATTTTGCCCTACTTTGAACGATCAGATTTAATTCAAACTTTGCATACCTGTCAAGGACCGATGACAATGCAATAATTCGATTGAAAATTTAAAAAAAAATTAAAATAAAAACTATAAAATGAAAAATAAATAACTTTAAAAAAACTAAAAAACACGCTTTTATAGAGAATCCAACTAAAAAGTAGAAAATAAATTTGAATTAAGAATAGTTTAAATAAGAAATAAATGTATATTATTGTAAAAAAAGCGTAAGGTGCATAGTTTTTTTTTTTTTTTTATATTTAGGTCGACAAATTGACGCCACCCGCCTGATGGTAAGCTGAGGCGACGTCTGGCAATTGAGGGCGACTCTCACAGTACACAGGAATACTATAGAGAGTGGCCCTCAACTTGACGACCCAGTAATGTGCCTCTTCACGCTTCGCTTAAAGAGCCCAGGGTTATATGTTGGAGGAAACACGTGCGCAGGCAGGGCGTTCCAAGCCACCATCGTTCGGCAGAGAAACGATCGTTTAAAACGCTCGGTTCTCGCGAAGACGGTTTCCACGGTATGAGGGTGACATCTCTGGCCGGCACGCGTTGTTCGGGATCGGAAGGGAGAGGGTGGGATCAGGTTGAAGAGCTCTTCAGAACACTCACCGTGGTAAATACGGTAGAACGCGGCCAAGGAAGCAATTGTTCAGCGCTGGGCTAGCGGCTCAAGGCTTCCCGTTACCTCCGGACAGTCTATATTGCGAACAGCGCGTCGCTGCATAGCGTCGAGTGCGTCCAGCAAATACTTCGCGGAGCCGTCCCAGAGGTGAGAGCAGTATTCAACGCAGGGTCTAATCTGCGTTTTGTACAGCAGACACCTCTGGTGCGGTGTAAAGAATCGCTTTACCTTGTTCAGTATTCCTAGTTTCCGCGAAGCTAGCCCAATACATCTCTCAATGTATTTTGTGTTATTGAGCTCTCGACGAACGTCTATGCCAAGGATGTCTAGATTGTCCTTCATTGGTAATATTGCATTCTGAAGAGTGGGTAGGGGAAGGAAAGGGGATTTTTTCGCTGTAAATGCACACGCCTGTGTTTTGTGGGCATTGAACTCGACCAAGTTCTCGGCACCCCATTGGGAGATACTGTCGAGGTTTCGGTCGAGATCACCCACGAGATGTCGTCTTTCCTTCTCTATCACAGATCGCCCCGCCGTCGGACGAACCGAGTAACTCCCGTGCAATGTACTGTCATCTGCATAGCAATGAATGTTCCCGAGGGAAAGCATATCATTGATATGCAGAAGAAAGAGAGTTGGTGACAGTACGGACCCCTGCGGTACCCCGGCATTCACTTGCAAGAAGCGAGAAGCCTGGCCATCGCAGAGGACCCGCACTCGGCGCTCGTTTAAAAAACTGGCAATCCAGCTGCACAGTTGAGGAGGTAGACCATATGCCGCAAGCTTGGAAAGGAGCGAAGCATGCCAGAGCCTATCGAAAGCTTTGGCGATGTCCAGGCTAATAGCCATGGACTCGCCGAACTTTTCCATAGCCTCACCCCATACATGCGTGACGAATGCCAGGAGGTCACCCGTTGATCGTTTTGGCCTGAAGCCATATTGCCGATCATTGATTAGCGAGTGATCCTCCAGGTATCGCATGAGCTGCTTATTAATAAGAAGCTCGAGCACCTTGCAAATGACTGAGGTGACAGCTATGGGTCGATAGTTGCCTGGATCGGATCGATCCCCTTTCTTGGGGATCGGTTGTACGTTCGCCTCCTTCCAGGCCTCCGGCACGAGGCCTGTAGAGTATGACAGGCGGTACAGACGCGTTAATACTGGAGACAACTCAGCAGCACATTTTCGTAGCACCACCGCCGGAATGCCGTCAGGGCCACTGGCTTTCCGCGTGTCGAGTGACCGCAGCACTGCCCGTACATCACATTGCCTGATAACAATATCAGGCATAGTGTGGCCACAGTTGGCGATGGCGGGGGGCTGCAGGCCACGATCATCGACCCGGGAATTAGCCGCAAAGAGGTCTGCGAGCATGTCCGCCTTCTCTTGGGCTTTGTGAGCCAGTGATCCGTCAGGAAAACGCAGTGGTGGCAGCGAGGGTTGACAAAAATTTGACTGTACGGCTTTGGCCAGTTGCCAGTATCCACGGCTGCCCATGGGATGGGATGTGAGCTCCTGACCAAGCCGCGCGACGCGCTGGGCATCCGCTCTCTTGAAGGCCCTCTTGCTGAACCTAGTGGCCCGATTGTACGCTGCTTTGAGGCGGTTCACGTTCGGGTCACGTGCCGCCCGAGCCCTGACCCAGGCGCGATATGCCGACTGTTTTTTCTGGACAGCCTCGGCACATTCACGCCCGAACCAGGGGCGAGCTTTGCGGATGCTGGCGACATCAGTGAAAGGGATATAATATTCTATCCCTAGACTGATCTCGCCAGCAATGGCAGCAGCGCTATCCGAAGGCGCCTTCCCTACAAAGCAGCGCTGGCTCCACGGGACGGACGCAAAGTAATCACGGAGACCGTCCCAGTCTGCCGACGAGTAGTGCCATAGTCGTCGAGTCATTTGTTTAGCACGAGCAGGTGGTGGCACTTGGAAGCTGGCGTGCACCACACAGTGGTCGGAAGTGCCCAGTGGGGCGCGTACCGACACACTGTACTCGGCTGGGCGACTCGTCAGCAGTAGATCCAGCAAGGCGGGCGTGTGGTCTGACCTGTCAGGTATCCGGGTGATCCCCCGTACCATCTGGGTCATCCCGTGGGAGAGAGCGAATGCATGGGCGGTTCGTCCCGCATGATCGGTCCTAAGGGACCCCAGCCACTCAACGTGATGACCGTTAAAGTCCCCCAAGAAAACCAGGTCAGCGTTCGGGAACCGCACCTGCGCATCTTCAGCCATCTCGCTGAGGTATTCGAAAAGCCTTGTTGTCCCAGTGTCCCCTGTGTGGGAGCGGTAGACGCACACGTAGATCTGGCTCATGGAGCCATGATCCACGTGCAGCCAAAGGACGGAGTAGGAGGGGTTCTCCAGACAGCGCAACCGGCGGCAGCAAACATCCGCCCTAACGAACACGCACACCCCGGCTTTATCGCGGAATTGTTCCTCAATTATATAGCCCGGGTAACAGAGATACGACGTGTCGTCAGGGCGGCGTATCTGTGTCTCCGTTAGGAACATCACAGAAGGCCGTGCCGACTCCAGGTGATGGTGGACGGTATCGAGGTTTGCATGGAGTCCGCGGATATTCGCGAACTCCACCTCAAACGAAGTCAACTTTGTGGGGTTTCTAGGGGCCGCTGTGTACCGTCTATTATATTGTTGCACTGTCATTGTGAAATATGGGGAAGCGTGAAGACAGGGCGATATTTGGTGCAGCAGTAAGTGACAAAGTGCAGAGGCTAGCTTCGTCTAGAACCGTGTGGTTAGGTCGGAGCCGACCCGCCGGACGGAAGGGCTCCCAAACCCCCCTGATGCAAGGCCGCCGCTACCCCACACCGGTTACCACCCGGAGCGGCGACCCCACAACAGGATTATGCGCAACATGTGGGGCAGCCTACTGGGGTGGTTGGTCCCAGGCGGGCCCCATGACTATGTTGCGGGCGGCCGCGGCAACGCCGTTGCTAAGGGTCTCCCTGGCCGGCGAATCGACCCACACCACCCACACTAGACTCCGCTTCGCCCCCACTGGACCCCTGCCTGCCGCACCATACACCGTCCCGGGCCCGGCAGTGCAGCTGCTGAACCCCTAACGCAACCCAGCCTGGGCTGGGTTACTTGGGGGGCTTTAGCACAGCTGTACGGTGGTACCCCCCCGGACCAACACTGTTGTACCACCTGGTATCCACGTAGGGGCCAAAGCCACCACATGGGTACCGTAATATACGAACCTCCTTAATCAGCAGGTGCGCCACTAGCAGGTGAGGTCGCTGGGGCCCGATAGATGTAAGAAGGGCCCCTTTGCACCCAAAACCACCACCCCACAACCCAAAGTGTCAATAGTTATAAATATTTAGATATGAGTAGAAGAATTATCATTTTGATAATATCTTAAATTGCACCTCACATTTTTTTACAGCAATTTCTATAATATCTATACATTTGTTTCTTATTTACACTATTCTTAATTCAAACTTATTAAAATTTATTTTCTACTTTTTAGTTGGATTCTCTATAAAAGCGTGTTTTTTTATATTTTTTAAACTATTATTTATCATAGTGAGTTCATGTAGTAATTTTTCAATTCCTACTAGTAGTTCTTGAGGTAAGCGCGTTTAGCCAAACAAACTTTTCAGCTTCATAATATTATTAAGTCATAAGAATATATAATCGTGACTAAATAATAATCGTGGGCTATTTAGTTTAAAGTCACCACCAGCGCAGCATTGCCACATATATTATACATATAAAGGCGTAGTTACGCAACACTTGTGGAAAATCAACTTATACAGGATATAAAATAAAACAGAGTTACAATTGCAGACAATTTTATTGTTCTTAGGCACTAACATTTGTGTAACTTTTAGCGAACTTTTATATTTTGCCGCATTATATTGGCACTCTTGTATTTCCCAAAGGAGTTGTTTCACAAGGTGGAGCAGTTGATTAGCTCTATGTGCTTGTCAATGATATTGTTATTACGTGTATTGTATATATACGTAATAACAATATGTGAACAAGGTGTGTTTCAATTGAAGCACCTCTAAAGAGAATACGAAAAGATAAGTAACGACAGAGCTAGTGACTCATGTTGGTACCAAATTTGGGACAAAACCTTGTTTTTTTTTTATTTATTTGGCCTTTTTGGTTATAACCCATTATATGTGTGCCCGGTGATGGCAATAGGACTGCCAAACTGTGGGTATGTAATGCACCGCTGCCTACCCCTTCGGGGATATAGGCGTGATATGTAAAATACTTTACACTTTTGACATATAGGTAACTAAGATCAATACTCTTTATTTTACATTGTTTACAATTATAAAAAGTACAAGTACAAAAAGTAGCCTTATCGCTAGAAAGCGATCTCTTTCAGGCAACCTTTGGACGGATAATTGAAGGGTAATTCGCAAATATTTCGTAAAAAGTAAATTTTTGAAAACCATGTTTACCACGACCATCCCGTGATGAGGTTTCTTTTGTAGAATAACTCATGCTTCAGGAAATCACGATGTCTCAACATTTCTCTACACCTGAATCTCTTCTAGCAATAGAAGAGATTCAGGTGAACAGGTTGGGTTTTGGCGACAAGTAAGTATCCAGATCGAGATAAGTACAATATTAGGGTTCCAAATCTACAGAATAGCCAAAAAATATAAAATAAAACGGACCCCAAAATAAATTTACATAGCATCATAACATAGCATCACGCCTTTTTCCTCGAATGGGTAGGCAGAGGTGTGCAAACACACCCACATCTCGCCAGCTATGTAAGGTCCCATGTAATAGGGGGCGAGCCTATTGCCATTTACCGGGCACAAGGTCCAGACTCTGGGATAATTATCTGGATAAAATTCTAAAGAGAATAAATAAATAAATAATTTTAAATAAATAATTTAAATTAAATTTTAATATTCTAAATAAATTTACAATAGAAAGAAATCCTTGTATTCATATTGTCTGCTATTACCTCAAAATAATGTCCTAAAATCTAGGAACATTACCTTAAAAAAGAAAAAGTTTCGACGCTCCAAGGTTTACGAGTGTATTTACGAGTGTATTTACGAGTGTCTCGTAACTGCTACATACCTATAGTTGCGGTACTTCAACAGTCGACGAGGTTTGTCACATCCACGTGATAAATTCTCGATTCTGATGGATTATATATTTTTTATAAACTACTAAAGAAAACAGTCATATATATAATAGTAAAAGAAACTATTGTCTGACGCAAACGCGTTCTCTATATCGTTAACTTTAATGCGATTTTCACTTATTCATCTCTACTCTATTCTTGATTAATTATGAATTTATTGTTTTTATTGATCCCTAAAACTGAAGTAATAGTTTACCATTTAAAAGGTAGTCAAATCGAATGAAGCCAGCGGGAATCCAAACCTCTGAGTCAAACCATATGTCATTCTTAAAATTCTTAAAATTTTATACAATCATAAATTACGACACTTTCGCCACAATAACATTGAATTCACAATATTGAAACCCAAATTTCGTTACATTTTATCAAAAACAATTCGCGCACAACCTCTGCATCAAGATCCAAGCAATAAATCTCTTGGCGACAAAATAAATGTGCCATCACTTGGCAGCTGTGTTTAAATATTTTTTAGAGATACGGTTTTCTGCATCGCTTTTTGTTTATATGCAGCACAAGGCACATTCCCTGAGGTAATACGACAAAATATTCTACAGGCATCGCTTCTAAGGAATTGTTTTCATACCGTAAAGGGAATTAAAAAGACATTTTCTTCTGTGCCGCAAACTGCTTGAGATAACGTAGCATACAATTTTGAAGAAATAACGTCGCTTCCTTTAAAAGATTAGTGTATAAAGCGACGAATGCCTGAAATTCTGTTGAAGATGAGAATTAGCTTTATCTTCTTGCTGTGATGTTATAAATTTCAACAGTTTTAAAGAAGATACGACTAACAACGTTGAAAATTTTAATATTCATTTATTGTATGAGTTTATTAACTACTGAATTAGTTTTTGTCTTATTCTGACTTTTATAATAAATAAATAAAAATAAAAATAAAAAAGCCTTTTATTTCTTGCAACAAGTTAGGTACAGTAATAATTATAAAATAAAAATAGTTTCTAATCTTATGCTAAACCTATTAGGTATATAAATCTAAATTTTAGTTTTGTATATTATATGTAATTAAAAAAGAAACACTGTGCTATTATAGGATATGGTTTGCAAGAACCCCTTCTCGGGTGAAGGCCTCCTCCAAAGAGCTCCACTTTTCCCTATCTTGTGCGACATTCATCCAGTGAGAGCCAGCCGTCTTCACTATATCGTCATCCCATTTCGTGAGCGGTCTACCTCTGCGACGTTTACCACTTGGGCCGATCCATGACGTCACCCTTTTCGTCCATCTCTCGTCCTGTAGTCTCGCCACATGTCCCGCCCATTTCCATTTTAGTTTCTAAGAGTGATATAGAGCGTCGGTGGATTTTGTTAATTGTCTCATTTTTGAGTGACGGATTTTTTGTACTCTTCTTATATTGAGCATACTTCGCTCCATTCCTCGTTGGCAGGTAGTAATTTTATGTTTTATTTCCGAAGTGTACTTCCAGGTCTGACAGCCATACAATAGGCACGGTAGGAGACAGGTCATCATTACTTTAGTTTTAATTTGTATGGTCAACTCACTTTTAAATATTTCTCTCATACTCCAGTATTTATTCCAGGTTAGTTGTATTCTTCTTTCTATTTCTAAAATATTACTTCTCCTTTCAAAGGTTATTTGCTTCCCCAGATATATATATTTTTTGTATATTTGAGACATTTAGTTTCGATTAAAATTGGTCTTTCTGAGCTGTTTGTCATAACCATTGTTTTTGATAGGTTCATTTCGAGACCTATCGGTTTGCTAAATTGATTAAGTGAATTAATCATCAATTGTAGCTGTGTACTGGACTCTGATAGTAGTACTACATCGTCTGGAAAGCGGAGATGACTCAAGTACTTCCCGTTAATAATTAAACCGCACTCCTTCCAATCCAGCTTTCTTATTATAGACTCAAGGATAGCAATGAACAATAACGGGGACATAGGGTCGCCTTGTCTCAAGCCCCTTTCTATAGGAAAGATAGGGCCACACGTTTCCAACTTTACTCTACCTGTGATATTATTATACATGCTTTGGATTACCTTTATGTATTCGTTATATACTCCTTGTTCTTCCAGCGTGTCCCATATGCTTTTATGGGCTACGGTATCAAAAGCTTTTTTATAGTCAATGAAGGCTATATATAGAGTCCTTTGTTGTTCTTGATATTTGTCTATTAGTAACTCCAAGGTGTGAATGTGGTCAATCGTTGAAAAGTTCTTTCTAAATCCCGCTTGTTCAATGGGTTGTTCACGTTCCAGTATAGCACTTAATCTTTGATTTTTATAAGAGAAGAGAATAATTTATATAGACATGGGAGCAAACTAATTGGTCTGTAGTTTGTTATGTCGTGTGGGTCTCCCTTTTTGTAAATTAGAATTATGTTTGACTCCGACCATTGTGTAGGTATGCTAGCACTTTTCAATATACTGTTGAAGAGATGAGTCAACGGTGGAGTCAGCAAAGTTTTTGCTGTTTTGATGGCTTCGTTTGTAATTTGATCTGGACCCGGGCTTTTATCAATTTTTAGTCTATCTATTGCATCCGCAACCTCTTTGATATCAAGTGGTTCAACAAGCTCTATTAAAGGACTATATTTAGGGTTGCGATCGGATGGTACGCTCTCGTGATTCTGGACGCTATAAAGAGTTTTGTAAAATTCGGTTGCTATATTTAGGACGTCTTTGCGGTTATTTAATGTTTTTCCATCTTTATTTAAACCATCTATCCATGTTTTGTTTGTTCGTAATTCCTTAAAAGCTTTTTTCGAACTCCCTGTTAGTACTAAATGTTTTTCAATAGTGGTTGTTCTATATCTAGTGTAGTCATATTTAATACGTTTGCTTATTAGTTTATAAAGAGCAGACAATTCGTTTTTCATGGCTCTAGTTTTATTTTTCGTTGTTTGTAGTACCTGTCTTCTACTTATAAGTGCTCTAGTGTTTTCTGATAATATATTTTGGCTTCTGCTTGTGTTAGATATTTTTGCGTTTTGGAGGCTTTGTATGATGACATTTATTATTTTATCGTAGTATAGTTGTACTGAAGTGTTTTCTTGGGACTCTAGAATATCTGGAAGGTAAGTCATGATACACTCCTTGTATGTATTTATTTCATCTTCATTCTTCAAGGTAGAGCTTTTGTTGGTCGTATATCCGGTTCTCTTCCTTTTTAGTTTCGTTAGTGTTAACGTGGCTCTGACTGGTCTGTGATCTGATGGGTAGTTAGGATTCAAAACTTCGATATCTTGTATCAAATCTGGTCTGTTTGACATGATAAAATCGATCTCGTTAAGTACTCCGTTTGGCGATCGCCAAGTCCATTTGCGTTGTGGTTTCTTATTAAAAAAAAGTATTTAAAATTGCAAGTTTGTTTTTAATGGCGAAATCAATCAGTCTCTGTCCTCTACTGTTTCTTTCCCCATACCCATATTGTCTCATAATCAGATATTCGTCTGCTCTAGGTTGGCCAATTTTCGCATTGAAATCTCCCATAATTATATACACTTTGTGTGCTAAGTCTATAGCTTTATGTAAATTGACGTAGAAAGTGTTAATTTCTTCTTCTTTAGCTTTCTTTGTTGGTGCATAGGCTTGAATTAGTGACATTTTGTTTCCTTGAATATTTAAGTTTAATATTGCGACTCTATCACCAATCCCCGTGAAGCTTTCTATATTTTTCTTATGGCACGAATTAATTAAAAATCCAACTCCATACATTCCTTGTATTAGTCCTGTATAACAGAGTATTAGGTTATCATATTCTTCTATTTTTGTACCAACTCTACGTACTTCAGATAAGCCAATAATATCAAAGTTTATATTCTTTAGAGCTTCGTTCAATTCTAGTAGACGTTCATAGGATAACAGTGTTTTGACATTATATGTTAATATATATAGCTTGCTAGATGTTCTAGATATATCGTTTGAACTTTTAGTTCCCTTTGGAGGGTTTTGGTCATGATCTTCCACGGTGACCAGCCGGGTTGGAAGATGGTTTGTGTTGCTAGTATACTTTATATGATCTATTACATCTCTGTGAGGGGTTAGTTGCTATATATGCTTGTTTTGATTGTTATTATCCTGTGGTTGCAAAGTGTTGTTGAAATTTTTATTAACAAGATAGTTTAGGATACCTGGTTTTAAAACTCCTTCCGAGACACTATTTGACCTCCGTACCGGTGATGAATGTTGTTGCAGTGTTTTATTTTTTTTACTAGCTTGTGTATTGCTAAGGCCTTGTGAATGGGGACTGTTCACCGGTGAGGGAGTGAGTGTTCTTTTGTTGGTGGATTTTAATATAACAAGCTTATCGTATTTTATAATAGCCTTATTTCCTTTCTCATATTCGTTTTTCACTTCTTCTTGTAGTTGTTTCCTTTTTTGTAATACGTCTTGTGGATAATCCTCTTTCATATAGAATGGCGTGTCTTTTAATAATCTTTTTTGTTTCAGGATACTGATCTTTAGGCCTAGAGTGGCCAATGTTATAATTATTGGGCGTGGTCTTTCACCTTTCTTTCCTACCCTTTTGACTTCCTGTATGTCTCTGCATTCCAAGTTAATGCACAGATGTTCTCTTGTAAATGAAGCTATGATTTTTTCCAACTCATAATATGATGATTCCTTTTCCTCAATACCGAAGAAAACAATGTTCCTTTGCCTACATTGTTTTTCTAAAAAGTAGATTCTTTTTTCTTGGTTGGCCACTTTTTCTTTAATTTCCTCGTGTTTTTCTTCCCAAATCTCGAATTTTTCTGCCAAAATTCTGTTAATATTCATTGTTACCTGTTCTGTTACGTTCTCTCCACTTTTACATATTTCTATTTTTTGTTGATCCAATTCTTTTTGTATGTTACGAAGTATGTTCATCATTTCCTCCATTATAATAACTTTGTTTTGATACCTGTGGCGTCCTCTATTACTTGACTTTTTTGTTAAATGTTAAATGACTTCTATAATATTACCTGCTAAAGTTTGTAGTTTCAATTCTAATAACTTATTTAATATACGAGTATTCTAACTAGCTACGGAAATCTCGTCAATATGTGCTAGAACTAGTCTGGTTACCCAACTTTAAGGCTTATCTTGATGACTGTAGAACAGCCAGCACTGGCTTCTAACGGAATAAAAGCTAAAAATAAGTATTTATTTATGTTTAACGAGAATACGGCACTCTGTGCTCGCGAATTCTACTGCTCTACTCGTGCAAAACCGGGGCAAACCACTATATATTATTTTTATTGTTACTATAAAACTGATACTTTCTCTGCTGCAAAGGAACATAACAATCATTTCAATTCTGTCAGTTATGTAGGCTTAAACAGATTAATTACACAGGCTGTACACATCACCCGGTGTCTCAATGTGGTTGACCTGAATTTGTATAGCGACCAGGGTTACCAAAGAAACCTGGATCACTGAACCCGGAAACGATTTATTCATTAATTATGTTGTCGGCTGAAAATGGAACTTTCGGTACTTTCTCGAATTACTAGTTAACAATACTTTTGCTGTCTACTAATATCTCGAGCGTACTTCAAGTAGTATTTTGTAAATACCTTTAATAGGATTACATTTTCCTTCGTACTTGATATGATCTCTCAAAATATACGGTGAAGTTTATGATAGTAGGTTAAAATCATGGGACCTGGAAGCGAGAGCCATTGCGTCATTGTTCCAATGGCGCACTGGACCACAGGCCTGCGTCTCGAGAAATCGAGGACCAGCGGTCCCAACTCCGCCAGGATCTCATGGAGTCATGGAGGGTGCGACTTGAGTAACCCAAGTGGGTTACCACCATCATCTCGGCGGTGAGATCGATCATGGACGACTGGCTGCAGAGGCAAAATGGTGACCTCACGTATCGTACGACGCAGATCGTTACCGGGCATGGATGCTTCGGTAGCTATCTGTTTCGCATCCATCATGAGGTCACAACCCGGTGTCAACACTGCGAGGTTTCCGACGACAACACCGCACTCTACACGTTGGTGGAGTGCTCAGCGTGGGCGAGTCAGCGCCGGGACCTCGTAGTGGGTCTGGGCGTGGATACCCTCTCGCTGGAGACCATGCTTTAAACCATGGTCTCCAGCGGGAGTAGGTGGAACGCGGCCGTGTCCTTCTGCGAGTAAGTCAAAATAAAATAAAATAAAATAAAATAACGTTTATTATCTTTGAAATTTTCAGAAAATTATTTAGATTCGTCAGAAGTTGGTGTGACTCTACCGAGGGTTCCAAAATGCAACGAGACTGAGAAGAGCCCTCAAGAAACTCAGCTCGGCTTTTTTCAAAATATTTCATCTTAAATCTAATACAGAGTTATTTAGAAAGGAGCAATTCGTTACGTTGTTACAACCAGGCCGCCTTGTCATCTAAGAAATCATTAATACTATAATAAGCTTTATGGCACAATTTACTTTTTATTAGTTTTTTAAATTTATTGACAGATAAATTTGCTATTTCGGTTGGCAATGTATTGTACATTCGAATAAAGTTCCCCGCAAAAGAATTACTCACTTTATGAAGCCTAAATTTAGGAACAGCCAGTTTATCCTTATTTCTTAAGTTTAGATTATGATTATCACTATTTTTCACAAATTTACTTTTGTTCTTGTGGGTATACAATAAAATTTCATAAATATACTGTGAATAAACTGTAAGGATGTTAATATGCTTAAACTTATCTCTTAATGACTCCCGAGACCCCATTCCATAGATAGTCCGGATAGCCCTCTTCTGCAACACAAAGATGCATTCAATATCGGCAGCGTTACCCCACAGTAGTATGCCATATGTCATGATACTGTGGAAGTAGCTGAAGTAGACAAGACGCGCCGTTTTAATGTATGTAAGTTGTCGGATCTTTTTGACAGCATAGGCTGCTGAACTAAGCCTGGCCGAAATTTTCCCGATATGAGGCCCCCATTGCAATTTGGAGTCTAACGTTATGCCCAGAAAGACAGTGTCATCGACCAATTCTATTATATCATCCCTAACCTTAACACTGGTTTTAACAAGTCTTACATTAGGTAAGGTGAATCTTACACATTTAGTTTTATTTTCATTTAATAATAAATTATTAGCACAAAATCAGTGGACTATCCTAGAGAGGGCAATGTTTACATCGTCAAGTTCGCGCTGTCCACGTTTAACTTTAAATATTAAAGAAGTGTCATCAGCAAACAAAACTACCTCGTGGTCGTCTCTTATGAGGTGAGGGAGATCATTAATATATACTAGAAAAAGAAAAGGTCCCAATATTGAACTCTGCGGTACCCCCATTGCTACAGGAGAACCAGGTGACTGTTTACCATTGATCACTACTTTCTGGACCCTATCACTTTAGTAAGAATTGACGAAATTCAAGGCCGTCCCCCGGATTCCGTAATGATCAAGTTTCTTAATTAAAGTCTGGTGCTGAACGCAATCGAAGGCCTTAGATAAGTCACAGAATACACCATAAGCATCATATGACTCATCCCAGGCCCTGTATATACACTCTAATAATTTAATCAGTGGTGGACCGACCACGAGTGAAACCGAATTGTTTTGTATGTAATAGTTTATTAACGTTAAAGTGATTTTGCATTTGATTAAGCATAATATTTTCAAAAATTTTACTAAATGTAGGTAGTACAGAAATGGGACGGAAATTGGACGGATCTGAAGTACTACCCGATTTAAACAGGGGAATTAATTTACTAGATTTCATTAAATCAGGGAACACACCACTATCAACACAATTATTAAATATTATTACTAGTTCAGGAGCAACCATTTCAATAAAAGAATTTAGTAAATACACAGAGATGCCCCAGAGGTCAGCTGTTTTCTTGATATTTAAAGATTTAAAAGTTTTTAAGATAGTGTTTATGTTAACTTTACTGAATTTAAATATAACGTTACAACAAGGAACGTTTGCTTTTAACAAAGATTCTGCAATGGGGGTTGAAGAGCCTAGGGTTTTTGTCAAATCTACAGGAATTCGGGAGAAAAAATTTTCAAATTCGTTAGCGACCTCGAAGTCTGATGTAGTTATTTTACCATTTATATTAAGTTTAAAATGATTATCATTTAATTTTTGTTGACCTCTTTCCGCGTTTATAATTTTCCAAGTAGATTTAACTTTGTCTGCACTATTGAGAATTTTATCACTTATATATTTTGATTTAGCTGCTAAACAATCTGCTTTAAACTTTTTTGAATAAGTTTTAACATAATCTAGAAATTCAACTGATCTATTAAGCTGTCTTTCTGAGTATAGTTCATAAAGTTTTTGTCTACTTTTGTGTATACCCTCAGTGGCCCATTCACTGAAAGTAGGACTATCACTAATCATGACCTCCTTAGACTTGAATATGAAGTTGAACTCGTTGTAAAAAGAATCAAAAAATAATTTATACATTACATTTGGATCTAAGCCAGTGTCTAAGAATGGAATTTTATTGCAAAGTCCAACCCTCATACGTTCCAAGCGGTCACCAGTTATTGGTCTACATAATATTTTACATTTTATAACTTTTTCTTTAGTGATTTTAAAAGATGCTATTTGCCCACAATGGTCTGAATCTAGCTTTTTTATAATACTTTTACTTTCTGGCAACATATCGCTGTATATATTATCCAGGCAAGTGGCTATTGTATTACAATATCTAGTAGGCTCCAAAAATAAGTTTGTAAGATTGTGTGATTTAAATAAATTTAAAATATTATAACTCATAGGCGTATTAACAAGTAAATCGACATTAAAATCACCACATACTATTAGGTACTTATTAGTTTTTCCAAGTTTACATAGAACTTTGTCAATAAGTTTCTCAAATTCGCAAAAGGGTGAGGTTCCAGGTTTATACACGCATACTACTATGAATTGCTCCATTTCCACGCACGACAGTTCGACTTTACACTTTAGAGAAAGAGACACAATATCTTTCCGTTCTTTAAATTTAAGTTGTTTATTTAATAAAATCAAAGATCCCCCCCGTACTGTGGTCACCCTGCAGAATGCACTACCAACCCGGTGATTACTGAAATTGAACATGGGCTCATACGGCTTACGCATATGTTCTGTAATACAAAAATATCAATATTATCTGAATTCATTAACAGTTCCAACTCTAACTCTTTGCCATGTGTTAAACAACCAATATTTTGATGCCCTATGTTGATATAATTTACATTTTTTGATTTGGTTTGATTTGGAGGGCATTTTTTAACATAATTAATATTTGTAACTAAATTTAATTCAATTAATTGACTATGTCTGCTAAAGGGTAATATTGCCTCTGTTGTCGTAGAACTTAATTTAAATTACTTGGAACAGATTCCAAAGTCTTAACACTAAATCTACATTGCTCAATAAAAGCAGTTTTGTCAGCCAAGTTCTTGGCTGAAGTGTAAAAATAATTGAATAGCAAACTTGCTATTTGTCTCTTATAATGCTTTGGTAGAAAATACCTACCTTTGTTTACATAAACAATATGTTTGTTATTGTTAAAGTTACTGTCAGAAGTTGACAAATTGTATTTATATACAGTTCTCTTAAAAACAGAATTAAAGTCAATTACATGGAATTTATTATTATATTGGCTAGTTAAATTGAGTTGTAAATTTATCTTATATCTAAGAGAATTTTCCACGTCTGACACACCTTTTATGTATGGTAATGTAAACATTACTACATGTTCAACATTTAAGTTTTGCATTTTGTCAAAGTATAGGGATAGTTCATTTTTGTTAATTTTACCCCTGTTTGAGCAGAAAATAATTATTTTACTGTTTGAGTCAAAGTTATATTCTAATATCTTTTGCATAATTTCATTTAAAGATGCACCTGGATAACAGTTATTAATAATTGAATAACAATTTGAATTAAATTGTTGTATCAGAAAAGAACTAAAATCAGTTCCAATATCATCACTAAATAAAACTAGTTTAGTATATCCAGTATGACTATTACTTTTTACACTGTCACACAATTCATACACTAATGAAGTAGAAGGTGAGCAAGTTGTAAGGGAAGCCTGGTTCTCCAATGATTGAGAAGGACTTGTGCAATTGATATTGCATGAGTGGTTATTTATGAAGGTATTAAGGCGCTCAGTATTATAATTAGATGTTTTGAGTACCTTATCTATACTTGATGAACACTTATTAAAGTCTCTTAGAGACCATTCATATTTCTTAGTTACATACTCTAATTCAAATTGCAAATTTTTTATTTGTGACTCTAAGCGTTGTGTGTCAGTGTAATATTTTAAATGACTTTGTTTAAGTTCTAACATAGATAATTTAGCTTGTTCTCTTAATTTTAAACTAGAGTTAACATTTTTACACTTTTTGATTAAGATTCTATGATATTTTAATTGTTTCTTTGATTTTAAAATGAATTTCTTTATTTTTAGGTATTTTTTTAGTTTATTCCTGCTGCAAAAATAAACTGGCTTGTCCAGTTGGTATGAACTGTCATTGGTAAGATCTATAGTAGACAAGTCCAGGTTTGGAACTGTTGCAGAAGGAACAAACTGCGGAGTACCACTCATTAGCTCGTTATAAAGGTTATCCGTTTGTTGGACTACGACTTGCTTGGCAGCTGACTCCAAGTGTAAGATGTGCCCCTGGGCATCCCGTAGCTCCTGTTCCAGCAAGGTAGTCCTCCTCAAGGTCCCTTCATACTCGTCACTGCACTCTTGAAACCTATCTACTATTGATTGAAGGTGGTTCCGCTGCATTACAATTTCATCATAACTAATATGAAGCCTAGCTAGTTCAGATTTTAGTTTTTTACTATCGTCTAAAGCACCTATCAACAAGTTTTCATTTTCTTCTCTTTCTTTTTCTAATTGTAAACAGAGCTCTGTTTTAGATTTAAGTTCCTGCAACACCAGCTGAAGTTTGGGCTCCTCCTGCTGGCGGGATAAGGCTCTACGGCTACGGGTATTCATATTCTCGACAAATAAGTGCAATTAAACGCAATTTAGAAAATACAAGTAGGTAGTTCGAGGTTATGTTAGGTACCGGTAAATTAAAATCAAAACTTTTCTGTACTTACGAAAATAGATCGCCTGTTTTCAATGTTGAGTATATGAATAAACACGTATAATAAAATAATTTTACCTATTATAGGAGAAACATTATGTATTTACGTGAAATAACATTGAACAATACGGTCAGCTGATTCGTCACTTTTTAGCTTATTTTTACACTAATATACACAAAATTCTTTGAAATGATTATTTTTGCACTACTATTGTGATGATATTGGAGTTATCTGATGTAATTTGTATTTATTTCACTAATAAATTTATAGGAGCTAAAATTTTACGACTGTTCAATAGTGTTGCCAGACGCAGCAGTCATGCTCGCGAAGGAGGCGGCTGAGAGGGAGAGGGAGCGTACCCTCCCCGCCGAGTTCCGTAGTCAGCGGCGAGGGCGCCCCAGACTCATCTACGCCCAAGACCAATGACCTCCATGATCGGGGACCTGATGCGGGTGGCGATCCCGCCGTCCTTACATAAGCAGGCTAGAAGGGTTGCGTGCTGCGGGGCCTTTGCCCCATAGCACGCAACCAGATTCACTCACTGACGCGGGATAAAACCCTACCCCAACGACGCGGGATTCTCGTCCCGACCAAACCCCCGCAGAGACCACAGAGGTGGTCAAAGTCCGCCGGGCGCCACTGGAAATACCCTCTGCTAGTAACCAGAGACGCCCAACAACAGACGTTAGAGCAGCCGCGGCCTTAGGCCGCGGAATTTAAAAATAAAAAATTATCAGCAACTATAAAGGTATACTAGTTTGTTTGGTGTTGTAGTTTAATATATACTACAATTAGGTCTGCCGCCTTATCACTAGAAGAAATCTCTGCCAGACAACAAAATTGATATTTGGAAAACAAACTAAGCCTAGTATCTGCGCAGAACCACAACACTATTTCCTTACCCATGTGTCAACGTTGATCTAGCTTTACACAAACATACTAATATTACAAAGAGGCATTTGTATGAAAGTTTGTATCGTTGAAAACTGCTAAATCTAATCAAACAATTTCTGTATTATTCCTGAGTATTATAAATTATACATGGGGCACACTAAAAGTTTTGCACTTCAGCTAATCGGAACTATTTGAATTTCGAATGTTATATTTTTTTAATCGTTGCAACCTTCTTAGTAATAAAAAAAACAATTGGCGGGAAATCATTTGTCAATTGTTTTTTATCAAACATCAAAGTTCTACTTATGCAGTGAAAATGGAATTAAGTCTAAAAGATTTTAAAGCGATGATTTTTTATGATTTTAAAAGTTCTCTCTCTCCGCAAGACTGTGCCGCTCGTCTTCAAAATGCTTTTGGGAGAAAAGCACCTTGTTTGAGCACCGTGAGGCCTTTGGGTTTGCTGAATTTGAGAGAGGTCAAGTTTCTTTACATGACGAATTTCGTGAAGGGCGGTCTTCAACTGTTATGCGGTTAATTGAAGAAAACCCGCGGATTACCTATGAGACAATTCGAAGACTATTGGGGATTGGTATGAGTCAAATCCAGAAAATTTTACACGAAGAATTGAAAGTTCGGAAACTTTGTTGTCGTTGGATCCCTCATGAAATGACAGCGGAGCAGAAGCAGGCTCGCGTGGAATGGTGCTCACAGATGCTACTGAAGTACGACTACGGACATTCTAATGCTGTTTATGACATTGTTACAGGAGACGAAAAGTGGATTTATTGTTTGAACCCAAAAAAAACAGCAATATTGTTAATGGGTGTTTGAAAATGAGAACAAGCCAACAAAAGTGAGGCAGGCGAGAAACGTTGGTAAAAAATTGATCGCGTTTTTTTTCTCAGCTACGGGTCCCATCTGTACAATTCCACTTGAAGATCAAAAGAGTGTTAATGCCGAGTGGTATTCTACCATTTGTTTACCCAGGGTGTTAGAAAAAGTTCACGAAAGACGACCCAAAAGCCGCGTTCTCCTACATCATGACAACGCTTCTTCACACACGGCCAACAAAACAAAGTCATTTTTAGCTTCCGAAAAAGTACAACTCGTCACCCATCCTGCGCATAGCCCCAACCTAGCAGCCTGTGATTTCTGTATTTTCCCCAAAATCAAAGATTTGATGAGAAGTTTTACTTTTACCAACTCCGAAGAGGCAGTGATAGCTTTCAATCAGCACGTAGAAAACATGCCTTCAGATCTGTGGTCCTCCTGTTTTAAAAAATGGTTCGATCGCATGAAAAAATGTTTAAAATGTAAAGGAGAGTATTTTGAAAAGCAATAAACATAATACTTTGGTTTTAACATGTTGTTTTTTTAAGTTACGCAAAACTTATAGTGTGACCTACGTATAATCCGAGAAATGTTCCTCCGTGTTACCAGGGTCGCGGTAATTAGCTAGCTAAGTACAATATTCAAGTGTAATATTTAGACTTAATGTGGGTATATTAAGTGTAAATATTACACTTTATACCTAAATATAACATTAAGTAAAGGTATAGTAACAAAAGCACTTTTATGCAAAACCATTTTAGGCGACTGCTTTGAATGTTTTTATTACATTTCCGACTGTAGGTAGAAGTTTTACAGTGATTATGGTTGATATATGCGTTGGTCCGTGTTGTGGGGTTCACGAACGCTTATACTAGATGATATACTTAACTTACTCTGACTACGGAAATAGTTAAATTCCAGATCCAAATGGAAAATGCTTAAATAAAACACAATATTCACTCATTATTTCTTATTTGTCGGGTGCATAGGGTGCATAGGGATTCCACTAAAATCTTAAATGCCAAAACACACCTCAGCTGCAAGTGGTGCACCTGCCGTCCATTTCCCCAGTTCTCCCCTTGGGAAGAGCGTGGTTGATCCAGCTTACGGCGCCCCGTCGAACCTTCCTGTGCCCTTTATGAATCTTATCATCTGTTCCACCTTCAGATTGCTTATATTTTCTTCGTTTAGTCTATCCGACCCCAGGATTTCCCATCTGATCAGTGAATACATGGGGCATTCAGCCAGCAGGTGGAAGCTTGTTTCTTCGCTGTCCATGCACTCTGAGTATTTGGGGTCAGTTCTGTTACAATACATAGAACTGAAGGTACACACAAAGAGAGATTCTCAAAAAAGTAACAAAAACTAAAAGAAAGAAAAATACTAAAAGAAAAAATCCAAAATAAATATAAAAAAGTGCCGATGCCAGGATGAACCGCACCAGTACAGCCACCTAGACCCATAACGGTGCGAAAATCCTTCAGCCTCTGCTGTAATAAAAGTTTATCTCATACTTTGAAGAATAACTTTGTTCTGTGCCACCATTTTATTTATTTAAATAATAAATAAACAAATATTTTGGACATTCTCATACAACGTCATCTATTCAAACTAGGCCATAAGCTTGTGCTATGGGATCTAGACAAGATGCACTTCTTTACCAAAGCAGTCAAATATTGGCAATGCCTCATATGCATTTGTTTTTTGAGGTCATCACACCGTGTCGGCGGATGATATCATTTTCTGATAACATCTGAGAATTATGTTTAGAAAAGGAATAAATGCGTTGAAAATAGTCAGTCAGTCAATGAAAGTATAAATAACAAAATTATTGTTATTATGCAGTCAGTAAATAGCTAAATCACCTTTAACTTTTATTTTAAAGTCAAGAACATGTTTTTTTCGTTACTGCATCGTGATGAAGAAACATGAAGCGGTTAAAGCCAGGTATTTCTTTCTATTACATAAACATTTTTATTATTATTAGATAGTGGCCTGGAACGCCCTGCCTGTGCACGTGTTTCCTCCCACATATAACCCTGGGTTCTTTAAGCGAAGCGTGAAAAGGCACGTTACTAGGTCGTCATGTTGAAGACCACTCTCTATAGTGTTTCTGTGTTCTATGAGAGTCGCCCACAATCGCCAGACGTCGGCGCAGCTTACCATCAGGAGGGCGGCGTCAATTTGTCAGTTTCAGGATTAAAATCAACGTACAACTCGCCAAATTGTCTCTAGTATTAGTATTCTTAAGGCATTCTCTTTTTATACGTGTGCGTACCTTGATGAGCATATCCCACATAAAACGAGGGATACGCTCTTTGATTTAAGCAATTTGAAGTGAAACAACTGAATCGGTGAGAATTCAACCTTTTAATTATTTTCAAGAACATCGGTATGCAACGTTGAATATGAATCACTCAGCCTTCTTTGAAAAATGGATATATCGCACCTTTATTTCGAAACCGTTACTAAACGAATTTTTTACGAAATTGAGTTAATAACGCCATCTTTTTTTAATCGTCGAGAACTACCAAATGAATTTGACAGTTTATTTAATACCTCAATATTACGGTAGATAGCGCTAAACTAAAACGTTACTAAACGAAAATTTTAAACATATGCTAATGACATAACCGTTACTAATCCAGTTGTCACCGGTCATTTAAGGAGTCAACGCACAAGTTTTTAATAAAAGTTTTATTGGTATAAGAACGGTTGACTTTCTCGTTAAGGTAAATTATTTACTTATTTTTATTCTATAAAGTGTGTTTTTTTGTTTAGTCACAGTTTTTAACTTAAAATGTAATTATTTTTTTTTCAAATTTAAAACAAAGCCGTTACCTTTTGTATAATCCTTTTAATAAGTGTGAAACAGGAAGTCGTTTTCTGTTAATTATTATTAAAAATAAGTAAATACTGTGATTGTAAGCTTCAATTGTTCCTGATAATTATTAAAAAGAAAAATAAAGAGTTATTTGCCATTGTACTTCATACGATTGTTAATTGATTAGATTAATGTTTTGAGAATAATATTTTACTTTTGGTTAGTTTTAGATTACTCCTTAGTACCTAAATTATTATGTGAAATGAAATGAAATGATATGATTTATTTATTTGTATAGGTCACTAAATGGCTCTTACAAACGTCAGTAAGTACTTAAAATAAAAAATGTCATTGCTTCTATATTTACATGTATAAAACAACTACTATGATTGAAGAGTTCCTAATAAGTATATAAACAAATTAAAAGATTTATAGATGACTGTTTAGTTTCATATTGTGTAATATTATTTTTACTTTAAATTTGATAATTATTTTGCATTTTTATTGTATAAGTGTGTAACAGGAAGTCGTTTTCTGTTAATTATTATTCAAAATAATTAAATACTGTGCTTGTTAGCTTCAATAGTTCCTGATAATTATTAAAAAGAAGAATAAAGAGTTTTTTGCCATTTATAATTGTACTTCATGCGTTCGTTTAATAAATAGTGATTTTAACTATTACCTTTTATTTAATCCGTGTCTTTAAATATATTTCACATTCATTATTCTGTCATTTAAAATAGCTAGAATTTTATTTTTTACATTAAATCTTAAATTGCTTCTCCTGTAAAATTTAGTTATTTTGTTTAGTAACGGTTTCGAAATGAAGGTGCGATATGTAGTATCCAGAATGGGTGAAGTAAAAAAGAGATGACAGTCAATATTACCTTGGAAAAAGAACTTTTTTTTGGAAATGTGATTAAGAGTCCTCCTATTAAATTTTACCGTTTTCGCTGATTTTACAGACGTGTTTTTACACTGAAAATACTGTATTTTTATAAGTTTTAATGCACAACATGAAATATCATTTCAATAATGATCTAATAAGTGAGCTACTTTCTTATTTTTGTCATTAAATTTTGATTAATCGACCTAAAACAATCGGTAGTTTTTCGTATCTTTTGCTGGAAGAGGTCTAGAATATCACAAATTCACTAATCGTTTTGACATCTAAAAAGTATTACAAAAATACAGTGTATTCTTGTAAAAGTCATCTATCAAATGTATGGATTACATTTTATCACTTTCATAAAAAAAAATTGAGTAAACAAATATTTAAGTTAGTCAAATTTTAGAGAAAATGGGCAATGAATTGGTTCTTATTTCGGCTACATAAAACTCTCGTTCATAAAATTAAAACAACATAAATAAACCTTGGTTCAAAATCAATCCATTTCCAAAAAAAAAGAAAGCTAAATAATAAAAAAATAGACTGTAAATAATCTTTTAAAAACACCTAAATTTCGCTTTATAATACTCGACGCATGCCTCAAGTAAGCAGTCCGCGCCAAGCGCTTACAGGGAGAGGACGTGTCGCTCTGCGCGCCAAAATTCGACGCCGTCTACAGACGAATATAGCGTGGCGTGAGATTTTGATACTTTGGTAATATTAGTTATTATTTTGTGATGATTAGGCTTCTTTTTAAATACAACAAGTGGTTATGTAGAATGTATTTATCATTGTTTTTGTTAAAAAAAGCTGTTATATTTTATAAAGCTGGATTACATACTCACTCACTGACACAATTTTATTGTTCTCCTTGATGGTGGAGGGGAAGGTACCTATGTTTTTTTTGCAGAAATGTAAAGGGGGTTCGGGGACCTAGGGAAAATTCCGAGTTTTTGAGATTTGCCCTCCAGTCCCCCAAGGGGGGCTCCCGAGTAGAGTCAAACTGAGTAATAATTTTATAGAGATAGTTTTTTATTTTATTTTTTTGTATTGGGTTCGCCAATTTGACGCCACCCGCCTGGTAGTAAGTCGTGACGACGTCAAGCGATTGTGGGTCACTCACAGCACACTATACTATAGAGAGTGGCCCTCAACTTGACGACCTACTGAACCCAGGATTATATGTGGGAGGAAACACGTGCACAGGCAGGGCGTTCCAGG
Source organism: Nudaria mundana (assembly GCA_963556515.1). NCBI lineage: Eukaryota > Metazoa > Arthropoda > Insecta > Lepidoptera > Erebidae > Nudaria > Nudaria mundana. Next base: position 726,749 of record OY748303.1, on the reverse strand, counting down.
CCAGTATCGTTCGGCACAGAAACGAACGTTTAAAACGTTCGGTTCTCGCGAACATGTACCTACTGTGTGGGAGTGGCATCTCTGCCCGGCACTCGTTGTTCGGGATCGGAAGGAAGATGGGATCAGATTGAAGAGCTCTTGAGAATGCGCGCCGTGGTAAATACGGTAGAATGCGGCCAAGGAAGCTATTGTTCGGCGCTGAGCTAGCGGCTCAAAGCTTCCCGTTACCTCCGGACAATCTATAATACGGATAGCTCGACGCTGCATAGCGTCGAGAGCGTCCAGCAAATACTTCGCGGAGCCGTCCCAGAAGTGAGAGCAGTATTCGACGCAAGGTCCAATCTGCGTCTTGTACAGCAGACACCTCTGATGCAGTGTAAAGAATCGCTTTACCTTATTCAGTATTCCTAGTTTCCACGAAGCTAGCTCTATACATCTTTCGATGTAGTTTTTATTATTGAGCTCTTGACGAACGTCTATGTCAAGGATCTCAAGGTTGCCCTTCATTGGTAATAATGCATTCTGAAGAGAGGGTAGGGGAAGGAAAGGGGATTTCTGCGCTGTAAATGCACACGCCTGCAATGTGCTGTCATCTGCATAACAATGAATGTTCCCGAGGGATAGCATATCATTGATTTGCAGAAGGAAAAGAGTTGGTGACAGCACGGACCCCTGCGGCACCCCGGTATTGTTCCTCGATACATATATACATAACCGGGGCAACACAGGTAAGGCGTGTTGTCAGGGCGGCGTATTTGTGTCTCCGTGAGGAACGTCACAGCGGGCCGAGCCGTCTCAAGGTATGGTGGACGGCATCGAGGTTCGCATGGAGTCCACGGATGTTGGTGAACTCCACCTCGAAAAGTGAAGCTGTGGGGTTTCCTGGGGCCGCTGTGGAACGTTTACTTATTTCTGTTGCACTGCCATTATAAATTTTAAGAAGAAGCGTGAAGACAGGGCGACATTTGGTGCAGCAGTAATAAGTGACAAAGCGCAGGGGCTAGCTTCGTCTGGAACCGTGCGGTTAGGTTGGAGCCGACCCGCCGGACGGAAGGGCTACCAAACCTCCCTGGTGCAAGGCCGCCGCTATCCCACACCGGTTACCACCCGGAGCGGCGATCCCACATCAGGATTATGCGCGAGAACATGTGGGGCAGCCTCCTGGTGTGGTTGGTACCAAGCGGGCCCCATGACTGTGTTGCGGGCGGCCGCGGCAACGCCGTTGCTAAGGGTCTCCCTGGCCGGCGAATCGACCCACACCACCCACACTAGACTCCGCTTTGCCCCCACTGGTCCCATGCCTGCTGCACCATACATGGCCCCGGGCCCGGCGGTGCAGCTGTTGAACCCCTTACGCAACCAGCCTGGGCTGGGTTACTTGTGGGGCTTTAGCACAGTTGCACGGTGGCACTCCCCGGACCAACACCCGGTACCCACGTAGGGACCGAAGCCACTTCATAGGTACCGTAAATTAACGAGCCTCGTCCGTTGATCAGCAGGTACGCCACTAGCAGATGAGTTCGCTGGGGCCCTAAATATGTTGGTAGAGCTCCTTTGTATAGAGGAGGTCAAATGATTTTGATTAGGAAAAAAATTAGCCCTCGCCCCCCCTTTGAGAGTGCAACGACAGAGGAAAGGTAGAGGAGTTTTGATTACGGGATCATACGAATATAGAGGGTCTTTTCTTGAATTTAAGAAGAGAGAAAACAACCCCCTCCTAGCCCTCTTTTCACCTCCCCCATACAAGACACTATTATTATAAAATGAAAAAAAAAAAGATCAAAACCATGTAATCGCCGTACCTATTGGCTGACCGCCATCGGTAACTCCGGACTCACGCACAAAATGTGTCAAATACCTAATTCCGCCGGTTTCGATTCTGCATACGGACTCTTAAGCAAACTAGTCCATGAAGATGCGAGCGACTGCTAGGTAATCCATACACGGAAACTTAAAATTCAATTAGAATTTGTCCGTCCTGTAGCATATTTAATTCAAGAGGTTGTTGTTTATAGTGATTTGAAATATGCGAACAGACGAACAGTTGGATATGATAGGGTTCCGTTAAACTAAACGTCAGACTAGAACTCGTGACTGGTTTTAAATAGATTAACCCTAATAAACAATGCAACCTTATGCCTACAGAGCGTCAGGCTTCACTTCAAACGATCACACCAGTGGCTCTGATCGACTAGTTTCAAAGACTAAACGATTTAGAATCGCTTAAATTCAATTAGCAAAACACCTGACTATGATTATTCGTGAATATGGATTGAAATTACTAACTTATGTTCACAACCAATTAGCGTTAACAACACTATTAATTCATTCAGAAGTATTTCCAGCGTATTCATTTAAAATTGGGCGATTATATGTACTGATCATTCAACAAGAATATAATCTAATGGCTAAAGAGCAATATTATCCAGGTAACCTTTAGAAGGAGAAAATATGGACATAACTGATAGGTGCTGTGTATAATTCAGAAGATATTTAAGCAATAAATTAATGAAATGTATGACTTAATTTACCTGAACAAATGCCAATTACATAAAATGGAAATTTTGGTCAAAACAACACAAAATAATTGTAGAGCACAGATGTATCCATTGTTTGCCAGAAAGTGGTGGGCATGTGAGATACGTATTAGCGTATAAGTAGGTACTGCCAATCAATACACTAGATCTGAAGATTGCCTTTTGTGCTCAAGTTTACAACAAAAGAAAATTTGAGCACCTTAAGTGCTCGAGGGAAGCATTGAAAGATTTACGTTGAAAAGGAAATTTCAATAAGCGAAAGGTTATTTTGTGTGATCCTCCGTTATTTTACTAATAAAGCTTACAACAACGGTTATTGAGAGTCTCAGTTTAACTTAAATAAACAGGGGCTTGTGTTCTGAGGGAATAAATTTAAATTTATTAACGGAGATAGAAGGTTTTGTAATTAAAGATTCTTCTATTTTGGATAGTCAGAAGTTTACTACGAGTAACGTTTTATTTATTCCTGTAAAAAGTGTGTCAATGCATTACATTGTACTTCCTTTTGCCTTAGAAGCCTCGGAAGAATCGACCAATTCAAGAGATATTTTCTATTTCCTTTACGCCTGTCGCACTGTTATTAGACGTAAGTCCTATGCAACTGATCAAGGTCGAGTCAACTGCATAAACTACGCCAAATCTGATGACGTCATCCCAAAATTTTCCGATTCTGGTTTCCTTAAAGTTTCGGACTATTCGTCCCGGATAAGTGTGCGAGATTTCATAAACAGAATTCTAAAATTCATTTCGTTCGGCTCGTTTGACGCGTTTGGCTCTGATAAGCGTGCGTTCGCCATTATAGACAATTGGGCCGGCCTCTTGTTCACACACGTTTTTCGGTCGTAAAATCTACGGTTAAGTCGCCGTGAGTAGACACGGTCGTCAAGTGTTGTATGAAACAGCTTATTAACACTAGTGGTCGTCCCATGGTCTAACAGTAGACCTCGCGAGCATTAAAACATTATTGGAGCCAATGGTAAGTAAAATGTTTTAAGAAAAAAACTTTTTAAAATTTATAATAGCATTAATTTTTCGCAGAATGAAGAAGAAAAAAAAAATCTTTAGAACCTTTGGCAGTAGATGCGGAGGTGGCAATCATTAGAAATAAGGGCGACATAATGTTAAAGGCATTGGTTGCACAAAAAATGGATTCTGTTTGTTTGTCTGGTACTTTTAACTCCGAATTGACTGTACAAAGGTCGATTCGCAATAAACTTAGGGATGGGGATGTGGTTCTGAGTAAGGCTGATAAGGGTAACACCGTGGTTTTGATCCCGAGGGAGGATTACATAGCAAGGGTCAATAACATCATTTCATTTGATGATTTTCAACACTTAACCTTCAATCCTACAGCCAAGTTCGAGGCAGAACTAAAGCTTGCTTTGAAATCCACGACTTATTTATTCCCTGAGAACTCTTCGTTGCATAAAACTTTGATAAACATGAATCCCAGTTGTCCGTTGTTTTATGGCCTTCCAAAAATACACAAGGAAGGATACCCAATTAGACCTGTTGTCGCATACAGGGGCGCTCAAGCATACAATTTGTCGAAGTTTTTGAACACAATCATTAAAGAAGCAATAGATTTTAACCCAAAATTTTCTTTAAAAAATAGTACTGACCTCATAAACAAGATTAAAAATATTAAGTTACCGTCCAATGCTCAACTCGTGTCTTTGGACGTGAAAAGTTTGTTCACTAACGTACCGTATAATGAAGTATTAGATATTTTAAAACACAAATTAACAATAAAAAGGATCAATTTTAATAAAATAGATGAAATTTATAACCTAACAAAGTTGTGTATGATACAGAATTACTTTCAGTTCAACGATAATTTTTATCTACAGAGGAATGGTTTGGCTATGGGATCACCACTCAGTCCTTTGATAGCGGAAATATTTATGGATGCATTCGAGACTAAACACATAGTCGGGAACGTTCATGTCTTGTACTACTTTAGATATGTGGATGATATTATCATCTGTTGGACGGGAACAAAGCGTCAACTCAGCGTCCTTGTCTCCAGGTTCAACTCAGTACACCCTAGAATTGATTTTTCGCTAGAGGTGGAGTCAGATTCCACTCTCAATTTCTTAGACCTTTCAATTACTAGAAGGAACGGTATTCATGAGTTTCGTATCTATAGGAAACCAACAGTTACAGACACAGTTATTCCGTACTCATCCAATCTCCATGGCAACATAAAATGGCAGCTTTCCACAGCTTACTGAGCAGGTTACTAGCGGTACCGATGAGCCCACAGGCATTTAGTGAGGAATTGTCCATCATTTGTTACATAGCACAAAGTAATGGCTATGACGTAGGAATGGTCCACTCATTATTAAATAAAAAACGCAGAAAGGCTAGTTTTCATTTATTTCCAACTCAAGATCCACCTAGGAGGTACACAGCCTGTTTGCCGTTCGTAGGTCCTGTCTCGTTGAGTATAGCGAAGATCATGAGGGAAAGTAGAATATTCGTTGCTTTTAGAACTCAGAACACCTTGAAGGAGCTATGTAATGGTAAGGATTCGGTGTCGGTCTCACGCAGATCAGGTGTCTATTTGTTGAGTTGTGATGAATGTGGTTTGAAGTATGTGGGACAGACTGGCAGGTCCTTCGAGATTAGATATAAGGAACACAGAGCGGCGTCCCGTAATGGTTGTCCTGAGAAATCCCTCTTCGCGAAGCATCTTCTCGACACTGGTCATTCCTTGAACAATAATAACACCTTTAAAGTCCTACGTTTATGTGAGAAAGGGTTCAAGTTGAGTGTTTGGGAAAGGCTAGAAATAGTTAGAAGAGACGCGGACACCTTACTCAATGAACAAATAGATTTTCACACATCTCCCTTACTTAATCTGTTTACGAACAGACAGACACATTAATTGTTGTTGGTTTGTGTGTGTCATTTGGCTTTTCTACGCAACTTATCAGAAGACATGAAGTAAATCAAACAGATAAGGTCTTGTATTGGTGAATACCTATTTTTGGAACTTAGATAGAATGATCTGTAGTTTCTACCCACGTTAGTTATTGTAAAGAATCCTACATCGCGATAATGAAATTTGCACACGTTTACTTATAAGCAAACACGTTCCAATCACGGATTTTGCTGTTCTCTTTGAGACAGTCTTGATAATGCCTCGTTTAGACGCGAAACAATTGTCGACGTTTCGTTGTCTTTTTAATTCTGCGAAAAATTAATGCTATTATAAATTTTAAAAAGTTTTTTTCTTAAAACATTTTACTTACCATTGCTTTGTCATGGATTTTCGCCAGGTAACGCCTGTTTCTATCCAATATTATTGGAGCCATTTTCACCCCAATCCAAAAAACCTCACAAATGAAAAAAAAAATTAAATCAAGGAATACTTGTGCCAAGTTTCGTGAAGATCGGATAAAAACTATGGCTGCTAGCCCGGAACACACATATCGACAGACAGACGGACGAAATCAAAATTGTCCAATCTCGAATTGTAGACGCTTCGCTCTCTACGCTCGCTCAGTCAACAATCATCATCAGTTAAAAAAAAACAAGTAAACGGCGGTGCAACACGCGGCAAACAGAACCATGCCATGAACCAGAGGCAGAGTGAACACCTCTCCCACACGAACATGCACTCCGCATATATGTGAGTGTATGGAACTAAACCGACTGTTTCTGTGTACAAAACTTTCCTTTCAACAATTTCGCTTTTAAATCGATTGTGAGACTTCAGCTACTCTTAGTCATTAAGATACAAATAGAAAACGTAAGTGTAAGTGAATTATAGCGTAATGCAGCATCTCTGTTAGTTCTATGTTACTTCTACTGATTTAATAAATGTGAACGTACCTATTTGTTTGTGTTTTGATACGGCGAATAAACCATTGAACAGATTTGAATGCAAATGGCATGTATAATAAACAATTTCCTACTAGTGTAGAGCCGTGGAGTGTGTTACGATGTTAACCTCGTTCAGAGTTAAAACAACAAACTTAAGAATAATATTCTCTACGTAGATATTGTTGAAATGAAGGAATAAACCGCCGCCAGGCAAATGGTTGTCTGCAAACTTTTCAAAAGACCTGCGTTTTATTTTTGTAGTCTAGAGCTATTTCCTTAACCGCTGTGTAGTCTGTGGGGCTTCCTTTGTTTACTGTGTCAGTGTTGCTGAGACAATTCTCGGTGACTGTATTACGGTCTACAGAAAACTCTAAAAAGAAAGAAAGCTCTACTAAAACGTTGCTTTAGAGGTGAAGAATGATATAACTTGTAATGTTAGTTCAAAACTGTTTAACTTAGTTATTTTTAGGGTTCCGTACCCAAAGGGTAAAACGGGAACGCTATTACGGAGAATTCGCTGTCCGTCCTTGCGTCTGTCTGTATCTCATGAACTGTGATATTTACAAACTTGAAATTTTCACAGGTGATTTATTTCTGTTTCAGCTATAACAACAAATACTAAACAACAGTACGGAACCCTTAATGCGTGAGTCCGACTCTCACTTGGCCGTTTTTTTTAGTATACTGTATTTTATTTTCAAAGAAACGGTAGTTTGTTATTTTCTATTATATAAATGAAATATAAGATTGACTCCTATAAAATACAGACTTCGTGTGATTGCGAATCTTTTAATTTAAATACAGTTTTTAAACAACTTTAAAAAAGAAACTAGTCCGAAACGCCCAGGACTTTAATTGGCTGTGCTATAGCGGCTGGCACGTAAGATTTTGTTGCCTTTCATTAACATTACATTGCAAGGCAACGGGTTTCAATTTTTATTTTTAAATTACAGTATTGCTGCTACTTTTTATTAAATCCATTCGGCCATTTTGGACGTAACTCATTACATGTGTGCCATTTCGTGGCACTAAAAATACTGGCAAATTGTGGCTGTGTAATGCACCTGTGCCTACCCTTTCGGGGTATATGCGTGATATGTGTCTGTTTGTCTGTCAAAAAAGAAATCGGTTTTCAACTCGGTGTATCTTTCTTTTAAGTAACCAAATTATGTAACAATATTTTTCTAGAAATTTCGTGCCTGACGTTTCAACAATGTAACTCCAAAAGTTTCCTTTCGGGTTACATTACAAATGGCTTAACGTGCTTTTGTAAAGGAAATGTGGAGAGAGGGCGCCACTTTGTCTTACTCATGTGAAATAAATGGGTTCATAGTTCGTTATATTCACGCGCCTTTGTTACTAGAAATATATGAGCTAGCTAGCTTAGTGGGATGTGGGATTTTAACACTATCTTTATGCCATCTGAGTGTTAGCTTTAATGTTAGCAGTAGAGAATGTTATTTGAAGATTTTCTTCAAATTGCCAACTAACATTCATAGACGCCCGTAACATAGGGCAACTTTGCATCTATAGTTGAAATCGGCATAAACATTTGGCGAGATGGGAAATCCCACTTTTTCCAATTGTTCGTCAAATTATGTTATGGACATACTGGGGTATTGCTGCACTCCTCGTATCAGAGGCACAAAAAATACATTTTAAATATCTTTTTTGTCATAAGATATATGTAACCGTTTTAAACGCTGTAACGCAGTTTTAATCTAAATTTTCTAGTTTAAATGTTAGTAATCTGAATCTGTTTAAATGTTAGAAATCTAGTTTTAAATGTAGTAATCTGTATCTTGCTGAAACGAATTTGTTTAAGTATAAAATAAAATTATAAACTAGTGAATGTTCAACTATTAATTAAGTATTACTGACATTATATAAAAAATTGCATGCTATCAGAATATGGCTAAGTGGGCTTGCTCTGTTAACACAACTAAGTACTTACCTAAAACTTATGTAAAACCATTATTATGTACCACCCCATTTATTGCAAATAAATATTATGATTATGATTAAAACGCGACGTTTTCTTTAAATCCTGTGCGAGGTCTTAATCTTTTCATTATTGAAAAGGTTAACATAATATTTTGAAGGAATTTTCTTATCATTATTGAAAAGGTTTATGTATTTTGAAGGAAATTTAAACTCTAATAATATAGTATATACGAGTATATTTACCTTGCCAAATACTCTGATATACCGATAGCAGTAAATAGCGATACTACGTCGGAAATAAATCACATAGGTAACGCCCACTCATTTCTCTGTAGAACGAGTAGCGCTTACTTTATCTAAGTACTAGTAGGTACGTTATCACGTCAAGAACGTAATGTAAGCTTGTATCATAGCTGAAAGCCTCTTAAATTGGAGCAAGCTTAATAAACCAACTTTACGAAGTCCAGTTATGATATGGTGGGAAATTTAAAAATTTTAATTAGTTTTTTTAGCTTACATGTCCATGATATATTTTTTTTAGAAATACATTATGTATTTTGAAACAACTTAGGGCGAGAAGGCTTTGGGTGCAAAGGGGCTCTACCAACATCTTTAGGGCCCCAGCGGCCTCACTTGCTAGTGGCGCACCTGCAGATCAACGGACGAGGCTCGTTAATTTATGGTACCTATGGAGTGGCTTCGGCCCCTACGTGGGTACCAGGTGGTACAACAGTGTTGGTCCGGGGGGGTACCACCGTGCAGCTGTGCTAAAGCCCCCCAAGTAACCCAGCCCAGGCTGGATTGCGTTAGGGGTTCAGCAGCTGCACCGCCGGGCCCGGGGTGATGTATGGTGCAGCAGGCATGGGACCAGTGGGGGCGAAACGGAGTCTAGTGTGGGTGGTGTGGGTCGATTCGCCGGCCAGGGAGACCCTTAGCAACGGCGTTGCCGCGGCCACCCGCAACACAGTCATGGGGCCCGCCTGGGACCAACCACCCCAGGAGACTGCCCCACATGTTGCGCATAATCCTGATGTGGGATCGCCGCTCCGGCTGGTAACCGGTGTGGGGTAGCGGCGGCCTTGCATCAGGGGGGTTTGGGAGCCCTTCCGTCCGGCGAGTCGGCTCCGACCTAACCACACGGTTCTAGACAAAGCTAGCCCCTGCGCTTTGTCACTTACTGCTGCACCAAATGTCGCCCTGTCTTCACGCTTCTTCTTCTTCAAAATCTACAATGGCAGTGCAACAAAAAAAAAGGAAACGTTTCACAGCGGCCCTAGGAAACCCCACAACCTCACTTTTCGAGGTGGAGTTCACTAACGTCCGTGAACTCCATGCGAACCTCGATGCCGTCCACCATCACCTTGAGACGGCACGGCCCGCTGTGATGTTCCTCACGGAGACACAAATACGCCGCCCTGACGACACGTCTTACCTGTGTTACCCCGGCTATGTCATCGAGGAACAATTTCGAGACAAAGCCGAGGTGTGCGTCTTCGTTAGGGCGGATGTTTGCTGCCGCCGGTTGCGCTGCCTAGAGAACCCCTCCAATTCCGTCCTTTGGCTGCACGTAGACCATGGGTCTATGAGCCAGATCTACGTGTGCGTCTACCGTTCCCACACAGGGGATTCTGAGACAACAAAGCTTTTCCAGTACCTCAGCGAGACGGCTGATGAAGCATAGGTGCGGTTCCCGAACGCTGACCTAGTATTTCTGGGGGACTTCAATGGCCATCACATTGAATGGCTGGGGTCCCTCAAGACTGATCATGCGGGTAGGGCCGCCCATGCGTTCGCTCTCTCCCACGGTCTGACCCAGATGGTATGCGGGATCACCCGGATACCAGACAGGTCAGATCACGCGCCCCGCTCTGCTGGATTTACTGCTGACGAGTCGCCCAGCCCAGTACAGTGTTCCGGTAGGAGCCCCATTGGGTAGTTCCTACCACTGTGTCGTTCACGCTGGCATGAAGGTATCACCTCCTGCACGTGCTGTACAAATGTCACGACGACTATGGCACTACTCGTCAGCGGATTGGGACGGTCTACGCGATTATTATGCGTTCGTCCCCTGGAGCCAGCGCTGCTTTGTAGGAAAGGCTCCCTCGGATAGCGCTTCTGCGATTGCTGGCGAGATCAGTTTAGGGATGGAATATTACATCCCTTTCACTGATGTCGCCAGTATCCGCAGAGCCCGTCCCTGGTTCGGGCGAGATTGTGCCAAAGCTGT
>OY748303.1:665053-716010 GCA_963556515.1 Nudaria mundana | reverse complement strand
ATCCTGGGTTCTTTAAGCGGAGCGTAAAGAGGCACATCAGTAGGTCGTCCAGTTGAGGGCCACTCTCTATAGTATTGTGTGCTGTGAGAGTGGCCCACAATCGCTAGACGTCGTCACGACTTACCACCAGGCGGGCGGCGTCAATTTGGCAAACCCAATATAAAAAAAAAAGAGAAACCTATTTAGGTATTAATTATAATTAATGAAAATAAAAATAAAATATATTAATTAAATTTAAAAACAAGGTATTGTTATAGACACTTACATGGAGAACTGAAAGTAAATGGCCAAAGCCGAAACAAAAATCTTCAAAAAAACTAATTTGTAACAAAATTAAAATACCAAATTAAAAAGGAGTATTTTAATAAAAGGGTATTTTAGTGATTCAGAGTAACTGAATAATATAATGATACTCATACAGCCCTCAACTTTTATTATGTAGCAGAAAGATGTCATTAGTAATTTGAAACTTGAGCCACTAAATTACAATGCGGTTGTGTCTACACGGCTCGTTACAGTCAGAGTTTCAGACGATCTAAAATTAAAGAACTACTTAGTTGTAAAGCCACAGACCAAAGCCACAGCAAGTGTTTCACTGCGAGGGTCTACCACAGAAAGTCCATTAGGAAACCATGTAGCCGACACTTTTTAATCGGGGAAAAACTGGAAGCCGTACTGACTTCATGCCCCCGGGCGGATTAATCGGCGAATTGGGATCGTATTGATTAAGGTTATATCTGTGTCTTTGTGCGTGAAACTTTGATATTCAATGATTAAAAAGACTCGTCGGTATTCTAAATTAGCGTGATTAATCCAATCTCAAGTGGTACACCTGCCGATTAACGGACGAGACTCTGGCAAATATGAATCTGCCTATCCCAACGGGGAAACAGGCATTATTATATGCATGTCTTTGAAACATAACAAATGCTTTAATTCAAAAAGAGTAAACATGAAATTCCGTAAATTTTATTAATTTACTTTGGCGTCATGTACATAGAAACGGAAAAATATTCATAAAATTTTCAACATAGACAGTTTGCTACTTAAAAGCTACTTTTTAGGCCTCCATTCATTCAATTATGAATTCATGATCCATCATTTACAAAAAAACACTTACCTTACGTAAGTAATAATAATAATAATAATAATAAATTGTTTATTTTCGGTTTCTTATAGGTACATCTTACACATGTTTGGAGATCTCCTTTTAAGCAAATATATGCTTGTATCAGGAGAACCCGCTCCTCCAACAGACCTTCTATAAACTATGTACAGTTTGCATGTTTTCTTGTATACGTTATAAATCCAAAAGTAAACAATAGACCAAAATATTCTAGGTAATAAGCTAAAGTATAACTAAGGTATAACACTATAAACCTAAATAAAAAGTGTATGTGTGTGTGTGTGTGTGAGTGTATGTGTGTGTATGTGAGCGTATGGGTGTATGTGTATGTGTGTAAGTGAGATTATATGAAAGAGAGTGCGTTACAGTTACTGTAATAAAGTTTCTACCTGGTCATAACTTAATGATTTCAGCCAGTCAGTCAATGTCTTCTTACATTGTTTTGGTCTTTGGGGATATATTTGCAGGTCCCTATTAACAGCATTGTAAATAAATGACGACTGGCGCGGATACTGTCGTGAAGCAAATTTAGATTTAACAGCAAGTGTTGTGGCAACATTGTGTTTTCTTCTTCCCTTTTCCTTCGAAGGGTCATATGGCAAAGATTTGTGCTTTTTAAGTATAAGGTGAAGGAGATATAACTTTCTTACTGTTAAGACTTCAGCACTTAGATACAATTCGTCTGTAGGGTACCTATAAGACTTAAATAACATAACTTTTAATACTGATCTCTGAGCTCTTTCTAGGTCCAAAAACTTAGTTTTAATTGCTCCGCCCCAGACTGGTATGCAATAAGTTATGACCGATTGAGCTAAAGCAATATAGATTTGTAGGAGGAGTTCACGAGCAACAACATGACGCAGCATTTTAAATATCCAGATTAACTTTCTGGTTCTACTCATAACTAGTTCTATTTGTGTATTCCACGACAGACGTTGATCCAACATAACCCCAAGATATTTAGTAAACTGAACTTTGGATATTTCAGCACATGAGCAACTGGCATTTTGTATGTTCCCACAACAATGAATTTTAACCCTGTACTCAACCGGAGGTTGGGTATTATTATATTTAGAGAAACATATGAAATTTGATTTTGCTGTATTTAATGTCAAAAGACTTTGTCGAAGCCATGATGCTACCTCCACTAGACCACTCTCTGCTAGTTGCTGTACGTCACCCCATGTTCTACCCGCAAAAACAATGGCTGTGTCGTCAGCATATGAGAAAATTTGGCCGCCCTTTATTTTTAGATTACACAGACTATTTATATAAATAAGAAACAGCGTGGGTCCTATAACAGACCCTTGCCCTACGCCATAAGAGACCGTTTCCTCTGAACTGGTGAAATTCCCTATCTTGACCTGTTGTTGCCGACAGTTGAGGTATTCTTTAAACAAGTCAAGGGGTGCTCCTCTTATCCCTAAGTCTTCCAGACGGGTCAGAAGAATAGGAACCGAGACTGTATCGAAGGCCTTTTATACATCAAGAAAGACAGCCATACACTTTTTCCCACCATCAACTTTTTCTATCACAGAAGAGGCTAGGCTCAAAACTGCATCCTCAGTGGAAAGACCCTGCCTAAAACCAAACTGCGACGTTGAAATTACTTTTTGGCTTGTCAAGTATCTTATTAAGCGTGTATTTATAAGTTTCTCTATTATTTTTGAGGTTGAGGTAAGTACTGATATCGGGCGGTAATTAGAAGGGTCAGTTTTGTCTCCGTTTTTGTACACAGGTGTAATAAGCGCGTGCTTTAAGGCAACTGGAAAAATACCTTGCTCAAAACATAAGTTCGTTAAATGGGATAGTATGGGTGAAACTATAGTATGGGCCATCTTTAAGAAACCTATTGGTATTTGGTCCCAACCTGGTGCACTATCATTTTTTAATGAGAGTATCACCGAGCTAACTTCTTGTGGGTCAGTTTTAAGTAACACAAAAGAGAACACAGGAGCTGTTTGAGTACTACTAGTGTAATCGTATAGAGCAGCGTTTTGGTTTGATATTACGTCATTCGCTAATAGACTTCCTATGTTAGCAAAGTATTTGTTTACTGCATTTACGGATCTTTGAGGGGAATTTTCAGATATTATTAAGTCACAGTTTTTTGAATTAGGGGTTTTTCGTTGAGTTATGTTGTTAATAGTTTTCCAGAGCATCTTTGAGTTTTTTTGTGATTTTACGAGCAAGTCTTTTTCGTATTTATGCTTTTGTTTTTTAATAATGCAATTACAAAAGTTACGATATCTTTTATAAGAAATTTTTAATATTTCGTTAAACGGGTCTTGTTTTAGCTTCTTCTGCATGTTGTTACGATTAAGAATGCAGCGTAAAAGGCCAATGGACATCCAGGGTTTAACTAGCCTAGTTTTGTGTGAGATAGATGATGTAGTCGTTGCGGCTCTTAGACAGGATTGAAGTGTGTCTATCAGATTGTATGTAAGAGTATTGGGGTCTGTTATACTGTAAAGCTCAGATAAATCACATTCTTTAAGATTGTTAAGGGCTAAGTCAAAATCTATGTTTGTTATTGTTTTCCTATGGGAAGATGTTACTGGTGTTTGCTTCGTCATCTTTAAATAAATCATGCTATGGTCTGTTATGGTTGTGTTTATGATAGCTATAGTTGCGGATTCGTATTTGTGGTTTATTTTCAGGTTGTAGTGATCTAGGCAATTTTTGTCTCTGGTGGGATGACAGTGGCCGGGAAGGATTTCATGCATTGCTAACATATTTAGATAATTTAATCTGTTTGTTCGTTCTTGTGATTGTTCTGTATGTCTGTAAATAGTGTTTATGTTTATGTCTCCCGCAATTATAATGGTTCTGTGTAAATTAATACTGTCAAGGTACTCGCTCAGGGAGTTTGTGAATTCTCCTGAGTCTGAATGTGAGGGGGATCTGTATATGCCAAAAACTGTAAGATCACATGATATATCAACTTGTAGACAAGAAGCGTGTGTCAGAAGTACTTCTTTTACAGTTACATTATGTGAGTTTTTAATGTAGACAACGACTCCGTCAGCGCTATTTATGTGATTAGTAGTTTGATATGATGTGTAGTCTTTTAATTGAGGTATAGGTCTATCCGATTTTAGTCGACATTCACTTAGGATAATCATGTCGATGTTAGTTTTTAGGTAAGATAAGTTTAGATTGAAGTCATCGAAATTTAAATATACACTTCTAATGTTTTGCGATATGATAGAAAAATCGTCGTTGTTATATTTAATTTGTTGACAAAATTCCGGTATTGAGTATTCAAATACTTGAGCCACTTCAGTGGTGTCTAAGTCTTGTAAAGTTTGAATTGTACTATCCATTAATTAAAAAAGAGTAAGATATGTGTAATTATTTCTAAATGTATTGTTGTAGTAAGGTATACGTTACGATGAATATTTTGTTTATAAATGCTTATAGTGTAAAGATAGTATATTTTGAGTGATCCATTATGTAGAAAGTATAAAGTATGTGCAATTAATTCTACCTGTATTATTGTTGTGTATAAGTAACGAGGTTTATTTTGTTTAGATATGTTTTTTGTGTAAAAGTGATATATTGAATGTGATCTATTATATAGAAAGTGCAAAGTATGTGTATATATTTCTATCTGTATTATTATTGTTATTAAATTATAAAGGATGTTTTGTTTATATATGACTCTGGTGTAAAAGGAGTGTACTGTGTGTGATTGTGAATATAGTTGACTAGGTGTGATGTAAGTGATAGCTTTAAAGGGATGACAATATAATTTGAATAATAAGGATATTGTGTGTAATTTTGTGTTTAGTAAGGTGAGTGTGGTGTGAGTAGCATCTTTAGATGTGTATGCGAATAATTTATACAGTATAGCACTCATGTTATTCTGTGCTATTTTGAATTTCAAATACAATGAGAAATATAAATCTAAAATAATGAAAAAATATCTAAAAATTGTTTGCCCAACTAAAATGGGTAATTCTACCGCTTGTGTGGCACCTTTCGGTGTTTGCGCGCTTGAATTATATAATATTACTCGTATCTCTAATCTAAATCCAATCTCTAAACCGTATTGTACTTTTCTCAGTTGCAGAACAAAGAGAAGTAAGTTTACAACACAACCAGGACTTAAAATAGGATTCTGTTTAAAATTATTCAAACTTGACCTTAATTTAGAACAATTCAAGCCGAGAAACAAATCCAATAAGTAACTTTGTATGGAGACTAGTGTTAAAATAGAACATTTTCTTTTAGAGCTCATCCTAATACCAATAGTTGTGCAACAACCTTTGATAATTTGTTTTATGCGTAGATGGTAGACATTCATGAAATCTATGTTAAGTAAAGTAAAGTAAAGTAAAGTAAGTATATCCATAGTTTACTAAAGACTTCGCATTCTATATTTGTATATGAATATCAGAGAAATATTCACAAAAACACTCAAAGCAAATCGTTCCCAGTAAAAAAGAGACAAGATTAAGCGATATTGATATATCACAGCTCGACAGATGACTCAACCAGATAATACCTGTCATAACTCACACACACTTGGAAGCTATCGAAATGGGAACTGGAATGTTCCAGAACTTGGAAATACTATAGAGTAGATAGATAGAACCTTATTTATTGTACACTGATTCCCGAATCAGTGTACAATAAAGAAGGTTCTATCTATCTAGTTTTGAATATTCAGTGCAATAAATAAACTTCCCGAAGTTTCAGACGCACTGAATAGCTTATGACGATAGCTTTTCTCCTGTCATTCGATTTAGATAAAACAAAGTCTATCTCTAAAAACCGCACATAAATTACTTCGGTGATCAGAGTGTACAGAACGAATTTTCATTAATGTGCCGCTTATGCTCGATGATAGAGGACCCTTTAAATTGATAAAAAAATCCGTGAAGCCGTTTTTGAAAAATAAACCTGTTTTATGGCGGTTTTTCACTTCTTAATCCGGCCCTGGAAAGGTTATGTCAATGAGCTTCCCCGTCAGCTGTCCCACTATTAAAATACACGTTCATGACGGATTTGAGCTAAATCAGCCCTTAGGTATTATAATCATTTTCCAGCAAAAATTTTTTCGACTCGGTAAACTCCAACGGTACCAGATAACACGGTAAACTCCAAATAGATTTTTTACACAATCGCAATTAACATTTTTTATTACTCTTTTATACCACCCACAGTTCTTATAAAATAATTGTTTTCTAGTATATAAAATTGTTTTCTAGTTCATTGCAGTTGGTCTCTGCTACCGCACTAAAATCAAAGCAAATCAAATCGTTCGCTAGAAACAAGGTTCACATAGGTCATGATGACTACGTCTCATACTTCACAAGTAATCCTACTCGTAACACGCCATACGGACACTTCTAATTTATCTGAAGTATTATACGAGTAGTAACGGTGCTGCTTGTAACTTGTATTTGCAACTTCGGTCTGGGATTTCAGCCTGAAGATGATAAAGATGCCCAAAATCGCCGTTTTATTAGTAAGTATATTTTACTGAGTGGGTAGGATGTATGTATGGGTTTATGTATTGTGGGGTACTATGGGGTCATCAGGGTTTCTGGGGTATTTAGGCTTTTAAATATCAGGCCTACGGGAGGATGTTGATCGCGAACTGGGTAGTTGAAAAGTAAGTATAAAGCGATTTTTTTAAGTTTTTCCCGTGTTTCCCCAAATGTCATCAATCAAGAAAAGGAATTCTGAAGAATTCCTTATTATCGCTTTAATAGAAGTTTACATAAATGTCTCGCTGTGTGTCTGTGGATTCAGTCCTAAGTTCGTACTACGGGAGGTTTAAAAAGTTACAGCCGAGAGTTTCTTTAACTAGTTTAAGCTTATCTGTCGAGGTTAACTTGAATGCATCTTGTGCATGCGCGTTTTAAAAAGTTTACTTAACACTGCAGCGTGAGCCACATGCAGAAGGTAAACCTTCGGGCTGGGCATTTGTTAGTTTTATTTCACAAATAATAATATTAATACCCCAAGGCTTGTTTTTAAATGTTAAAAATAAAAATATAATTACAATAAGAATTACAATATACATAAGTAATTATATACTAAAAATATTTACATTACAAAATTTCGTTTAAAAAATCCTCTGCGTCATTGCCGACTGGGAAGGTTCCCAGAATGCTGGCTGTGTTGCCAAGTTGGATGGCGATACTCATTCTTTGGGCCAGAAAATAGCCAGCCTTCTGGTCCTGAGAAGCATCGATTAAGCGTTTAGCAATATCTCTCTAATAAAGGCGGCGGGCACTCGGATCCTATGACCCCAGTGTCTAAACCTCAAACGGCTCACCTGCTAATGTAATCAATGTTACCTTTTAAAACATTCGTTTTGTGGCTTTTGGTATTTTAAAGAATATGAGATTTTACTATTATTTTAAATACAATATTCATTAATTTATAAATTACCGAACTCCACAGACAAAAATAACTCAACAAGATTTACGACTTATAAGAAGACCATAATTTGTCACTAAATAAACAAGCAATTTTGTTAAAAGAGTTTACTACTGGCTGCCTTGTTACATTAATGTAACTATTTAGAAGCAATGATATTTAATACTAACATACGAGTAGTTGATTGATTGGTAGATTTGACTTATTACATTGTACTGTTTAAAGGAGCAAGAATCTTTTTAAATAAGTAAATTTATAAAG
The DNA here is from genome assembly GCA_963556515.1 of Nudaria mundana. Classification (NCBI taxonomy): domain Eukaryota; kingdom Metazoa; phylum Arthropoda; class Insecta; order Lepidoptera; family Erebidae; genus Nudaria; species Nudaria mundana. Next base: position 708,227 of record OY748303.1, on the reverse strand, counting down.
CAAAAACTTCAATAAGTAAATAAAACTTACCTGGTTTATCCAAATCACTAATGAACTCCTCTGTCTCCACATATCCTTGTATTCCTGCAGCCAACAACATCAGTACAATCCCGACCACACTGCCAACCCACACTGACATTCTACTAACACAATAGAAACTCATACTCTCCGAAAACTTAATGTTTTTCAGTTCACATCCATTCAAATATGAAATTATTTTCAGTAAGATCTTGTTAGTGTTTTAAAATAAATCTAAATCACTTACTGTTAATATATGAACTAATTAATTTAAAGTTAAGACAAACAGCACTACACGTGTTATTCGATGGTAAACAAATCGCGGTTTGACAGACGGACCGGGACAGCTGCGTGCGTACGTCTCCGCGCCGCGGTAAGCACTGATGGAAAACCGATAGGGCAATGGCAACAATTACTGAATAAAAACAGAATTTTCTTTTTTTACTGAAATCTGTGCGCTGAAAATGAGTCTACATTGTTGATTTCAGATTTTAAATTATATAATTTAAAATTCCTTTTGACGGCTGTAACTTGTGAATAAAGAAGCTAACCAGAGGCGCTCGATAATGGACGTAGAGGAGGCTGCGGCCCTGGGCCGAGGACTTAAAATAAGGCATACTTAGAAGAAATTTTTATAGCTCTTAACCAGCTTGATACTGAATGTGGATCTCTTTTAAAAAATGATTGTGATTCTGATTTTGATCGAGATAATAAGAGAACTTAGAAATGTAAATTTTTTAATTATGTATTTGATGTTGGTAAGCAATTTTACTATAAGAAGTTGTAACATTTTGAGCACATCATAAAGCAATTAAAAATAGAAGTTACCGTTAAAATTGGACTGCACATTTAATTTCAAAGTGTTTGTCTGTAGCATATACTACATATATACATACGACTATAATAAAGGATGTTTCAGTACGAAAAGTTGGGCGACTCGACTTATACCTATTCAACCGGTTTTTGCATCATAATCTAGGGAGTGAGCTGCAGCAGTCACGAATGTTTCTGAAAGGGTTTATCGCGGTTTTCCGCCATCTTGAAAAAGGGTTGCAAATCGTAATCGCGCTCTATCGTGCAAACTATTCATCGCACAAAAAAATTGCGATAACATTTTTGTCGTAGTTTTTTTAACATACATACATGCCATGTATGTATGTTATATGTAAAAAATTAAAAAATATTTTTTTTTACGATTAACCATATTTTGATTAACCATAAGGGTTGGGACCCCACAATCTTGGATTTAGGTTTAAACTCCCCCTCCCCCCTCTTGATATCTAAAAAATAAAATAGCGTCCTCTCACTTTTGCACATCCATATGTAACATTTCAATGGACTAGTAATAGTTCGTACACGTAGTTACTTAAGTAAACTATATATAAGATATATATATCACGCCTATCACTATAGGCACACAGAATAGGCAGTGGTGTATTACACATCCAAACTTTGCCAGTAATTTCGTTGGTCTCACGTAATAGGGGGCAAGATTATTGCCGTTACCGGGCACTATTGATAATCCATAACCCTGTAATTCAAACCAAAATTTCAATAGTCAGAACAGGTGTTACATACCACTAAATATCATATCTCTGCAGTCTGAGCGTATTAAGTAAAAAAATGTTTCAATCCCAAAAACAATTTAATCAAAATAAATGAATGAAAGAATGTTATATCTCGTGAATAACAATCATGTTTACCATTAAACAAAGTTACTTGGTAAACTGCACCTTTCTACTTTTAATTAATTTCTCGTTCCATGAATGTACATGGCTTTTCAATATTCTTACCATGTGTAACCTCACACAGGAAAATTATATCCGTGCGGATATTTATCACGAACAACTTGAGTAAAATTCACAAAGTCGTCATAAACTTGTATTTAGTCGACACACTACGAGTCAAAACTTCGTGTGAACAGTTTAACTTAATAACTAAGTATTTAAAGTGTTTTATAAACTGCCTGCTTACCCCTTCAAAATAACTAGTGGTTGTGTGAACAGTAGACCTCGCGTTTATTTCGCATTTTCCCCCCATTTCTCCCCCATTTTCCCCCCAAACGAAAAATTCCTTCGAAAAAAGTTGCGCCTTGCAACAAAGAACACTTGTGCCAAATTTCATGAAAATCGGCTGAAAAATGCGGCCTGTAGACCGGAACTGACACACATACCAACAACGCCAAATCGGCTAGTCTTCGAGTTAAAACTGAGACGCTTCGCTCGCTCGGCCAATAAACGTGATGGTTTGTGTGTTATGTTGAAAAGATAAAGTTTTACTGGATAATGAATATTAGTTTAGAGTTTCGGAAGTTTAAACACCAAAAATCTAGTATGAAAAGGAAAATCTGAATAATAAATCAAAATAGTATAAAGGTGGATTTAAACCAAACGAACAAAGAGCTACAGCTAGAACTAGAGCATTCTTTAGTGTAAACGAATGCTCCTTTTCAGTATTTACATCAAAATATCAACGAGCAAGAATGAGAACCGAGAACCTAGAAAGAGTGAGGATAGAATGAGCATTCGCTCGATGTAAATCCCTCTAGATCAAGCATCTTGTTTCAGAGTTGTATTTTTATAGTATTTAAAAGTCGGATCCCACAGACATCTGAAATGTTGGTAGGCTTCTATCATTAAAAGACATTTTTCTTGAGACCAATCCATAAATAAATCTAATTATAGTATGTGTTGTATGAATTGGATTCGCAAGAACACTAGAACGCTTTGAAGAGACCGCTCCGGGAAGCGAGCACGTCCGAACACGCAAGAACGTTCTAAGCAACTGTTCGCAAGCTCTAGCGCCGTTTACATCAAGCGAAGCGAGCATTCTTAGAATATTCCAAGAACGCAATAGAACAACGAAAGAATGCTCTAAGTTTGTTTACATTAGAAGAAATTAATAGAATGGGCATAGAAAGAGCATTCGCTCGTCTGATGTAAATCGACCTTAAAACAAGTCGCCCGTTCCCTATGTGTGCTTAGATCTTTATGGATGCGGTTTTCAGCACTGTATAGAGGTGGTTCTCAACGAAGGTTTTTGTGCAAATAATTTGTCAAACGGGCAAAGCTGCGGGCGTCCGTAATTCTTTATACATAAATGATCATTATTTTATGTTATTATTTTCGAGCGACAATTCTGTCGCCATTATATTATTGTCAAACTGCGATAACCAATCCCCTTCGGGCTTCATACACTCGTAATTTTTTCCAAAACGATACTGACACGGCCCTGACAGAAACAAAAGTTAATTATTGGTAACACATTTTTCACAGTCATCTGGGAATTGACTTTTGAGGAAAACAATATTGAAGAAGGTTGAAAAAATGTTTACCAAGTGTGTGAAGAAAACTCAACTTTTTGCATTATGTTATAGTGGAACAAAGTAGCCGTTCATGTTCGTATTTTCGTTCGTTTTATAATACACTCTCTAATGACCGTGGCTCGACCGCGTGATTTAGTTTTCCCGTGCCAAATTCCCACGGGAACACATTAATGGTATAAAAAGCCTTTAGCAATTGTCCCTCGGGGATAATGTAACTACTTATTAGTGAAAGAATTTTCAAAATCGGTTCAGTAGTTACGGAGCTACTTTCTTTAATACAGGCAATAGTAGTTTTACTTGTTTAAAAAAATCTTGGAAAAGTCAAATACAACCTTAAATTCCTAATTGGTGAGTTCGAGAGAGAGTTAAATAATTAACCTTAATGAACCATGGCTGACTATTTCTTCTAATAAATACTTAGATGATGAGCTAATAATATAAAAAATAAACAGACATAATAAAAGCATTCTCGACTCTTAACCAAAAGGCGAATTAATCTGCACTAATTTATTCATTACCATGTAGTCCAGTCACGTTTCAGTAACCTTCAAGCTGTGAAATAGTATTCAATACTGTTGCTCGGACAATTAGAGGGAAAAAGTTCCGATACTAAACGCACGTTGAATTAAAGAGTGCTTTTAACTACCAAAGATATCAACTTTGTACGAGCAACATATCTTTTTAAGCTTTTAGCTGAAGTCCCGACCGCTATCTAACTATCCAGTTTCATCCCTAAGGAGCGACTGTTTCTAGGTCAACGTCAGAGTCTCCTCTGAAGATTTGTGGATGTACCACTTACAGATGCGATGGCTTTGGGTTATTTTTGTTTAACAATGGTAAGTAAAATGTTTTAAGAAAAAACTTTTTAAAATTATATAATAGCATTAATTTTTCGCAGAATTAAAAGGACAACATAACGTCGACAATTGTTTCGCCTCTAAACGAGGCATTATCAAGACTGTCTCAGAGAAAACAGCAAAATTCGTGGTTGGAACGTGTTTGCTTATAAGTAAACGCGTGCAAATTTCATTATCGCGATGTAGGATTCTTTACAATAACTAATGTGGGTAGAAACCTCAGATCATGCTAACTAAGTTCCAAAAATTCACCAATACTTGACCTTATCTGTTTGATTTAATTACTGTCTTTTGATAAGTTGCGTAGAAAACCCAAATGACACACACAAACCAACAACAATTAATGTGTCTGTCTGTTCGTAAACAGATTAAGTAAGGGAGATGTGTAAAAATCTATTTGTTCGTTGAGTAAGGTGTCCGCATCTCTTCTAACTATTTCTAGCCTTTCCCAAACACTTAACTTGAACCCTTTCTCACATAAACTTTAAAAGTGTTACTATTGTTCAAGGAATGACCAGTGTCAAGAAGATGCTTCGCGAAGAGGGACTTCTCAGGACAACCATTGCGGGACGCCGCTCTATGTTCCTTATATCTAATATCGAAGGACCTGCCAGTCTGTCCCACATACTTCAAACCACATTCATCACAACTCAACAAATAAACACCTGATCTGCGTGAGACGGACACCGAATCCCTGCCATTACACAGCTCCCTCAAGGTGTTCTGAGTTCTAAAAGCAACAAATATACTACTTTCCCTCATGATCTTAGCTATACTCAACGAGACGGGACCCACGAACGGCAAACAGGCCGTGTGGCTAGGTGGATCTTGAATCGGATGTAATAAATGAAAACTAGCCTTTCTGCGTTTTTTATTTAATAATGAGTGGACCATTCCTACGTCATAGCCATTACTTTGTGCTATGTAGCAAATGATGGACAATTCTTCACCAAATGCCTGTGGGCTCAACGGTACCGCCAGTAACCTGCTCAGTAAGCTGTGGAAAGCTGCCATTTTATGTTGCCATGGGTGATTGGATGAGTAAGGAATAACTGTGTCTGTAACTGTTTCTATCCAATATTTATTTCCAATATTTATTTTTGTTTGTTTTGTTTGGGCATCACAGACAGATTTTGATGAAAATATCTGGTACAAAGATAAATTAAAATTTTCCGTAGATCTCCAGTCTTATCTCGGAAAATTGGTGTTGTCTACTTGAACCAGGCAGATGACACCAATGGTTCAGGCTGTCTCAGCATATCGACTGAAAGACGACCATTTTGAAGTAAGTTAATAAGATATGTATGTAAATGGTTAATAAGGTACCTACCTAAGTTAGATTTTTGTCTTTTATGTGTTTGATTGTTTTGGAATAAAAAACATTTCCCTATCTATTCTTTCTAGATAAACTTAAAGCCTTAATTGATTCTTTGCAGAATTTGGAACGAGAAAGTTATTCCACGCGGGCAGAGCCGCGGGATATAATTACTGGAAAAATAAAAAAGGAAATGTACTCAACGCCATTTCAACGTTTTGGTAACATGATTATTATCTTGTGTACTGAGTCCAAAGGGCATATTATTATAAAAGAAACACACACACAGGCCCCATTACCCAAAATAAACGTACTCAAAGGAGCATCAGTAATGAAATTATTGTGCTAAAGAATGTTTTACGAAGAGCTTGGACATCGCTCCGATCCAATTTCATTTATAAAAGTACAACCAAAATAAGTAAGTAACCCAAGTAAGATGTTTAGTAAAATTACAAAGCGTAGAGCCAAATAATTTAATACGATATGTTGTATGTTCATAATTTGCTTTGTCTTTCTTGTTATTTATTACAAAAGGAGTAATTGAGATATAAAAGGAATAACAAATAAATTAATATTTCCTTTTGTAATTTGAATTTTATAAGTTAAAGGCTTGTACTTTTGAATTGAATTGACTTCCAAAGGTCTTTGATACGCTTAAAAAGCAGGGGCAAGTTTAGTGACGTCGGTCGCCGTCGTGACACGGTAGTCGGCACGGCAAAGTAATTAATTTTGATCAAGTTATATATGTGGCATACTTTGTAATTATTTGACTACTGCGTGACTTTTTTTTAATGTGTTTATATTTTATATACTTTTTTTAATTATTTTACCAACTATACACTTTTGCATATTAATGATTTTTGACACTAGATCAATGTACATTCGTCTATATGTTCTAAATTGAATGTTAGAAAAAGAGTGACCGTGAGTTTTATTGCCAGGTTCTTTCTCACAGGCTCAACCTATTGCTGTGCGAATCTGGCAATAAAAGTAAATATAGCAATTATATTTTTATTTTTGTAAATTGCTGACGTTCATAAGCTGGAGGGGCTCGTGGTCTAGTGGTAACTGACAATGTTAACACATTGCAAAGGTTAAGCAACATCTAGTCGGGCCGGTCTTAGGATCGGTGACCATTTCTTAAGCCATTGAGACCCCTCTGTGCCTCGGAGAGCACGTTAAGCCGTCGGTCCCGGTTGTCATACAAACATCTATGGCAGTCGTTAGGGGTAGTTGGAACCCTAAATCAAAAATCCGACCGGTCTAACTGCACAACTTCGATATCGCCCACGGGTTGTGAAGGTCAGATGGCAGTCGCTTCACGGAAAATATTGAAGTTCAGCCGAATCGCAGTGAGACTGGAAAGCCGACCCCAACTAAGTTGGGAAAAGGCTCGGTGAATGAGCTGACGTTCATAAGCGTCATTTAATGATCTAAGTGAATAAATGATTTGATTGATTGATTGATTGATATGCCTTTTTATTTCGCTGCCCAAGGCCGCGGCCGCACATTCATTGCCGAGCGCCTCTGGTTAGCATTAGGAAGAATTTCCAGTGGTGCCCCGCGGACTTTGGCCACCTCTGAGGTTGGAAGTTATTTTAGCCTTATGAATTTACAGCCCCAATTTACGTCGTGCAATTACGGCCTTTAATAGTAGAACGATTATTAAACATAGTTATAAACAACTAAAACACTTTGTCAACATCACAAAAGAGCTGTTAGCGCTTAAACTGTTATATTGTTAAACATCAATTGAATCTCTAATCCGTTGAGATCTAAGAGATTTATAGTTTTAACATTAGCAAAGGTGTTTTGTTTTAGCGGTAACTATTGACCCTACTATATAATAAAAATATCTTAATACTTACTATGGTACCCCAGCCACACTTCTATCGCACCCGGACACGGACGATGGGGCGGCCGCAGCCGTGGGATGCGGATTTAAAAAAACTCACACTTCTATTGTAGGACCATAAAGCATTTGTCATTCCTGTTCCGTATATTGGTGGTAGCGTGACCAAATTAACTTTCTAACACCAAAATAATTTTCAATTCGAACCAGTGGGTCTTGAGATAAGCACCTGGCGGTGAACCCAACATACTTTTCAATTTTATAATATTAAAAGGTATATAAAGTACTCGTATTAAACCTTTGTATAATTCAAGACGAGCACAAAACTCGCTCAATTTATTTCGACAATGTTAAATGACGATAAAGTAAAAGTGACAATTTATTCCTAAAACGCGTGAACTTTCCTTCCGTCTCTATGGCAATTATATTGGCGCCACAATAGCTATCCAACGAAGCCATTTCTCATCACCCCAACTCTCAACGCTATGAATAAGGAGCGTACTATTTTAAAAGCTGCTGAAATTATTATCTTATTGCAATGTTTATTAAGTGCTCGGATTATTATTCAATTCCGAATTAATAGCTTTTAAATGCATATAAAAGTACCTATATAAATTAGGTACTCAAATAAAAAATATCCTATCTAACCTAGCCGTTCTCTCTGAGACAGTCTTGAGAATGCCTCGTGAGTAGGTGAAACATAATAATATGTCAATGTTTATAATATCTTCTATTTAGCGAAAGTAGTGCAATTATATAAAAAATTCAACATCTTACCCCATTTTTAAAAAAATATCCATTTATTAAATTTGGTAGCTATCGGTGTTTGTTCTAGTTAATCTCTGTGACGGCTTTTAAGGGACTTACACTGATAGATAGCTGTTATAAAGTACTACGGAGGCTTAGTTAGTTTACTAATATAAAGAATAGTAGCGGTCGATTCAAATCAAATTTTATTTTAAGAAGTCAAACCAATTTGAATGTACTGTGGCAGTTTTATGTTGCTCAAGTAGGTAGAATATTACATATGACAAATAATATGTGTATCGACAATACTAACAGGCTTCAGTTAAGGCTCAAGTGATATGCAATCGTACTCAGGCTTTTCAAAGCCAAGCGTTCAAAAACGAAGTCAATTTCCTTACTGTCAATCGATTATGAGCAGGTAAAAATCTGTATTAGTTACAGTACATTGCTTTGACAGCTAATATACCTCTAAGTATGCGATATAAGAGTCAGAAAGAAAAAGTAGACATACCTTTTTGTAAAGGTTTATTTCGAGATACAAATACCGTCAATCAAAAAGGTTGGTGACACGACTAAGTTTGATGTGTATAGAAATATCATATCCGTTGAACTTAGTCCGGATATAGGGACATGATTAACTGTCTCTGTTTTGCTAAAACAAAGGTCTGTTAAAGTCATTGTAGTAACTGAACGATGACAATGTACCAGTGAGATAAATATTGACGATTTAGCAAGTACTTTAAAACCAAAATGATGAATGATGAAATGGCCCGGCACCCATTATCGGGATCGTCAAAGGTAGGAAAGGATTTTAGGTGGTAATATCATCATCCACCGAGACTTTTCCCAACTCAGTTGGAGTCGGCTTTCCAGACTAACTGCGATTCAGCTGAACTTCAAAGTTTTCCGTCGAGCGACTGCCATCTGACCTCCACAACCAATGGGTGATATCGAAGTTCTGCAGTTAGACCGGTCGGATTTTTGATTTAGGGCTCCAAATACCAGTAACGACTGCCATATATGTTTGCATGACAACCGGAACTGAGCGACTTAACGTGTTCTCCTAAGTCGCAATATACCTAGTAGAAATTTCCGTGATCAACCAAATGCCTCTAACGTCCGTTGCCGGGCGTCTCTGGTTCACACGCAGAAGGTATTTTCAGTGGCGCCCGGCGGACTTTGACCACCTCTGTGGTCTCTGCAGGGGTTTGGTCGGGATGAGAATCCCGCGTCGTTGGGGTAGGGTTTTATCCCGCGTCAGTGAGTAAAACTGGTTGCGTACTATGGGGCAAAGGCCCCGCAGCATGCAATCCTTCTAGCCTGCTTCTGTAAGGCCCCGATCATGGAGGTCGATGGTCTTGACTACGAAACTCGGCGGGGAGGGTACGCTACCTCTCAATCTTGGCCGCCTCCTTCGCGAGCATGACTTGCTCGCAGAAGGACACTGCCGCGTTCCACCTACTCCCAACCAAATGCCTACCTAATAAATAAATTTATTGCAATATTGGCTAACAGTAGAAATAAATCAGATTCCCTTTAGTTCAATGTGTAAAGGTCAGTCGGAAAGTGTCAAGGGGAGATTTGTGGGACAGCTGCGGCACAAAAACGCATTTGTTTCCCCAAATGTGGGACAGTTCATACTATCCTTATATTATTGGCGGTTTTATGACAAATAAGTTACCGCAAAACTTTTGGATGTATTGATAGAGGTGTCTATAACATTGTGATATGTTATTTGAGCGACCTTCAATGTGTAAACTAGTTGTGAAAATTATATATTACTTTTGTTTTGATATTTATCTACTTTCATTTCGAAAAATTCGAATTATAATTTCAATAGTAGACATTTTAGAGCTTATAAAACTGTCACAATTTTAACATACATATATACACGAATATTTTATGACTACCAGAAAAATTTCAGGGGCTCATCTAGAACGTATGTATTTCAATATATATGGAATAATACAAATACCCAACCATACAAAAAAAACAAAGTTATTAACGTTTTTAAAAACTCAAAATACGTGCGTCACGCTGTCACGCATGGACACCACCATTTTATTTTACGCACGATGTTTGATAGTAAATAGGTACCTATTATCTACAATGTAACTTCAATATGCCGAGCCGAGTTTTAACGTAATTTTGCAATGAAATCAAAGCACCTGAAGTAGTTATGGGAAGCGGGTACTTGTAGTAAGTAAGTAATACGCGGCACTTCCTGACTACAACCTTTATTGATAGAAGGCGAAGGAATATACAGCGTAAAGTTAAGCGAAAGCGTTAACACTAAGATTTTAGGCAAACTATAATAAGCGCTTAATATTGTACGTCATCTATAGCGGGGCGCGTCAGCTGTTCGAACAAGAATGCTAAGACCGAGCGACGTGCGCTCCGCGTGGAGTTGGGTTACGGACTGAATACCGGTGCGCCGCCGCGCGCGCCGGTACTCCGGCCAACAAAAGATGTACAAGGTAAATCTGTTTGGTGACAATATAATTTTATTTATGTTTAGGTATTTTCAGTTTTAGATTTATTTATACATAGGTAACTATCATTAGGTATTTATATGTATGTAATTTATAATTAAATGTATTGTAGTAACTTGTGATTCCACTACACACCTATACCTAATTACTAAAATTTATTTTATGATTCCATATCCCGCCATATCCGCAATTACTATAGTAAGGTATTAAATGGTTACGTACCTAGGTAAAGACGTAAAATTACCTACCTATCTAGCAGATAAAACATGATAGGTAGGTACCTAGGTACTGTTTCATTAAGAAATTCTACCTATCTAGCAGATAAAACATGATAGGTAGTACCTAGGTACTGTTTCATTAAGAAATTCTACCTATCTAGCAGATAAAACATGATAGGTAGGTACCTAGGTACTGTTTCATTAAGAAATTCTACCTATCTAGCAGATGAAACATGATAGGTAGGTACCTAGGTACTGTTTCATTAAGAAATTCTACCTATCTAGCAGATAAAACATGATAGGTAGGTACCTAGGTACTGTTTCATTAAGAAATTTTAAATTTAAATAGGTACCTAATCAGCTGGCAGGTACTAAAGAACTTAGAATAGTAAATTGGCGCCGTCCGCCGCGCGCCTAATGAATGAAAGAAAATCTATAGTAAATTATTTTACGTAGTGAACAAATATTCGGTAGTTTTAGGGACAAAAATGACATAACTACTTTATTCTTTTTTTATAGCATGGATGGGTTTAGTATCGAATACCTATCACATCCCTGATTTTTTTCTGGTAGTCATAAAATATTCGTGTACCTATATATATTAAAATTGTGACAGTGGCCCCAAAAGTCACTGAACACATTCAAACTTCCAAAACATCTGAACACTAAAAATGTCTTAAGTCAGTGACGCAACAAGAGAACAAAATAAACTCAACATACAAAAGGTCCATAAAAAACTGAGCACTAGTATTCCAAAAGTAACTGAACATCATTAACATCCTAAGTAGATTAACAAATCATATTTTCAATGTTGTTGCCTGTTAATCTAATTTCGGTGTTCTTGATGTAACACGAATTTTGGTCTTTTGACATGTAGGATAATTTGAGAATAGTTTTAAAGCTAATATTAATCTCCATTGGTGCTGTGCTTTCTATGCGTAGGTTATGGGCACAGCAGGAAGTACTGCAAGAATACCGAGCCCACGTGTAGCCACTGCGGCAGCCTTCATATGAAGGCCAAGTGCTCCGAGCTGCAGGTGGGAACACAGACTTCCTGGGGCCTAAGTCGCGTAATGAATGTAAAACGCCATGCTACTGCTATACTACTACGTTGCAAGCAACGCGCCAGGATGGCGCCAGAAAGGCATCAAACCGAATGACTGAAGAGTACAATCATCATTAGGTTAAATTGGATTTAGTTACTCCCGACATTACCAACTTCCCAGCCTCTATATCCCGGGAACTGAGCTTCCCACCTAAATTCTGGGCAAATTTATGTTCCCCCTGCAACACCTCCCATCACATGTTCCATTCTCCTGCAAAAAAAATCCCGGGAATTCTCATCCCGCAAAAATTCCCAAGATTCCCAGAACCCCAAATCTCGGAAACTAGGCATCCCAGGTAAATTTTGGCCTCATTTTTCCGGCCCATGTAAATATTTGAACGCCATCTTCCCGCAAAAATTTTCTTCCCAATTATCATCCCACATTCCACAAAACTTGAAGCCCCTATATCCCGGTAACGGAGCTTCCCAGCTCAATTCTGAGCAAATTTTTGTTCCCTGCACCCCAGCAGAGACGTATTTTATTCACCTGCAAAAAAAAATCTTGGGAATTCCCATCCCACAAAAATACCCAAGATTCCTAGTACCCGATATCTCGGAAACTAAGCATCCTAGGTCAATTTAGACTTCATTTTCGGACCCCCCTTGAAGCCCCACAAGTAATAAAACGCCATCTCTTCCCATAAAAAAAATCCCAATTCCCATCCCACTTCCCAAAAATGTTCTATTCGTTTCTATGTTCCCCTACACATCTAGGTTCTATGAGTTGGTCTGGGGGCTATATCCTGGTAATACAACATCAATCATTCCCCCGCCCCTTCCCCCTCACACGCTGCTATGTTGCAGTTAATTGCCAGAGGGCGTAAGCGTAACTTGCTACGCCGACGATACTCTCGTCACGGCGCGGGGAGCAACGCACCAGGAGGCAACACTCAAGGTCACGACTGGGGTTGCTGAAGTCGTGGGTCAGATACGGCGGCTGGGACTGGACGTGGCACTGAATAAGTCTAAGGCTCTGTGTTTTCACGGACCTCGGCACGGGCCACCTCCAGGATCCAGCGTAAATGTAGGGAGCGTCAGCATCGGCATCGAGCCTACAATGAAGTATCTGGGGCTCGTACTCGATAGCCGGTGGAACTTCGGACCACACTTCCGAAGTTTGGTCCCCAAAGTGACGGGGGCGACAGCCGCGCTTTCGCGACTGATGCCCAACTTAAAGGGACCCAAATCTTCCTGCAGGAGACTGTACCTGGGGATCATGCGGAGTATGGCCGTGTACGGCCGTTGTTGCCGACGTTGTTGCCCGTCAGTCTGGGCTCCCGTATGGGCGCCGAGACTGACGGGCAACAACGCTGCTGTTTTACACAGATCGTTGAGGACCTTGGCCGTCAGAACTATAAGAGGGTATCGCACGATCTCCCTACAGGCTGCATGTCTCCTAGCCGCGACCCCTCCATGGGAACTGGAAGCGAGAGCCTTTGCGTCATAGTTCCAATGGCACAAGGAGGCGCGTGAGTGGGACCACAGGCCTGCGTCTCGAGAACTCGAGGCTCAGCGGTCCCAACTCCGCCAGGATCTCATGGAGACATGGAAGGTGCGACTTCAGCAACCAAAGTGGGGAACCACCACCATCGCGGCGGTGAGACCGATCATGGAGTAGTGGCTGCAGTGGAGGATGTGGCCTCACGTATCGTGCTACACAGATCATCACCGGGCACGGAAACTTCGGTGAGTATCTGTTTCGCATGCATCTTGAGGTCAGACCCGCGTGTCAACACTGCGAGACTTCCGGCGTAGACACGGCATTCCACACGTTGGTGGAAGGCTCAGCATGTCCGAGTCAGCGCCGGGACCTCGTTGCGGGCCTGGGCGTAGATACGCTCTGGCTGGAAACGATGCCACGAGCCATGGTCTCTAGCGAGAGTCAGTGGAATGCAGCCGTTTCCTTCTGCGAGCAGGTAATGCTCGTGAAGGAGGCGGCCGGTAGGGTGAGGGAGCGTACCCTCCACGCTGAGTGCCGAAGTGTGCGGCGAGGGCGCCGCAGACGTGACTACGCCCAGGACCATCGACCTCCATGATCGGGGCCTGAGGACGATGGATTAGCAACGAGTATACGACGAGTATACGAGGCCGCCTCTGCAGTCCCATCTCCTTGTCCAGCGTTCTGGAAGACCCTGACGCCCTGTTATCCCCGCATCCTCTTCCCATTGCCCACGTAAGGCTCCTGTATGAGTGCTATGGATGCCTTACGCCTGGAGGCCTCGAGTAGGAAGTCTTGGGTTGCCACCTGTTTCTTCATTAGGTTTTCCTGCACGATTCTGTATGGGGTAGCAATGCCCGAGACGCCCTTAGTAGTACTGAGTGGTTGTTCGTGCTATTTCGTCCCATCTCATTCTTACTGAGCATGTGTTATACATCACGCTGTGCCGTGTGTCGCTCAGCCCGTGTGTGCCCCAGTGTGTCTCGACGGCAGTTAAAACAGGAAGTCTGTGTTCCCACCTGCCGCTCCGGGCACTTGGCCTTCATAAGAAGGCCGCCGCAGTGGCTGCACGTGGGTTCGGTACAGCCGAGTCTGCCGTAGTCTTGCAGTACTTCCTGCTGTGCCCATAACCTAGGCATAGGGAGCACTGCACCAATGGAGATTAATTTTGGCTTTAAAACTTTTTGCAAAGTATGCTACATGTCAAAAGACAAAAATTCGTGTTACATCAAGAAAACCAAAATTAGATTAACAGGCAACAACATTAAAAATATGATTTGTTAATCTACTTATGATGTTAATGATGTTCAGCTACTTTTGGAATACTAGTGCTCAGCTTTTTATGGACCTTTTGTATGTTGAGTTTATTTTGTTCTCTTGTTGCGTCACTGACTTATGACATTTTTAGTGTTCAGATGTTTTGGAAGTTTGAATGTGTTCAGCGACTTTTGGGGCCGACTGTACTATAAAAAAATTAAAAGTTATTTAATGACAGAGATTTTTTAGGAGGTTTTCTGCAGAACTGTATCATAGAGTAACGTTTTAAACACATTTGGAAAATCATAGTATATTATGATAAAATTCTACCTACTGTCAAAAACAGGCTAAGGTCTGTTGTTTGTGACGTCGGTCTGTGACGTCACGCAATATGGTGCGAGCAAGACGGACTATCGGGCGGTCGGCGTCTCAACGATTACTTATAAGCGAGCGTCGCGATGAATCCCTCTCTTGTGCGCCATACGAATTCACTAGGTGACGTACTCTGTTCTCCTACTGAGTACACGTCCCGTGATTCTGAGACCTGTAGCCTATATCGATATAGAACTAATATTGTATCGCTTCTGATCACCCACGACTCCTACAGTCTGTATGTAACGAGTTATCTCAGAAAATATATGTATTAAACTATCATAAGTGTTCTTATTTATCACTGCTCCGATAAGTAGGAAATCAACGTTACATATTGCAAGTAGGTAGATCTTTATCTGCTGCCACATATCGCCTGTAATAACTCTGTTGGCCACACACACGTAATACTGGGCGGTACTAAGTGCCTCTGTCTAACTTATGGGAAATAAAGTTTTAATTTTACAAAGAAGAAAGATTTGATTATTTGTTTGAGGCAAATAGGCTCTGTAACTACTTAGCCGATTTCTTTCACAGATATTAGAAAATTTAGAATATTAAGAAATTAGAAAACTCTTTCACTGATATTCAGCTACATGCCCTGAGTAACATAGCATACTTTTTATCCCGGTAAAGTGTTCCCACGGGAGCCGGAAACGAGAAAGCTATATCACGGCGGACCGGACGGACCCACGGAGTTTTTCTAGTTAGAAATAAAGACGCAATTGTGTGTGTATTTATAGAATTTTTGCTGGGGATTAAAGAGGTATGTATTTCAAGAAAACGCGTAAAAGACTGAATTATTGAAAACAATATTTATTACGTGAATTCAACCTATCTGTTAGATGATTGCATCCTGTTTTAAGATGGACTTGGCATCTAGTGAAGCAAAAGTGATACGAGTATGTTAATTCAGTCTCATTTTCTTCAATCATACGTATTTTCATATACTTACATATACTAGTAACGAAATCTCACTAAACGTGAAAGTTCGCAAGAATGAATGTTTGTTGTTTTTCCTACGAAATCTACTAAACGAATATAAATACAAGTTTTGTATTTTGTTAGCCTTTTTTATTGCTTTATGTTTTGGTAATTTTATTAAATGATATGTATGACACACGATTTCTACATTTTATTCTAATAGTTATATCAATAGATAGCGTCTGACACCATTGCCCGCATGTGTGGATATTCACCCTTACAATACTCTATTACAAAGGTATTCTATTACGGTCCTCAGGAACTCGTAAAGCCGTCACTTTGATCGCCACTTGGAACTGTATTGCTTCTGCATTTTTGCATGATTTATAAACTTTCTTCGTTTTATTTTTGTACAAAAAGACGTAAGACACTTTAAACGTCCAAACTTTCAGTAGTTTCACTTAATTACTTAGTAAATAAATAAATATGTAAGGACAATTGGAACACAACGCTATCTAGTTTCAACTTATGAGCTTGTACAGCCTCCGTCCAACAACAACGCCACTATGGGAGTCACAATAAACTTAGCGTGATTTCTCTATCTCATTTCTTAAGATTATATGCCTATTTTTCGCCCACGAGCAACGAAATCTGGATATTTAATATGATATTGATGTTACATAATATTTTTCTTATATTCGATTGTAGATCTCTCCGTCGGGGTTCTTGTCTTTTGACTGAAGGTCACTCTTTGTTAAGACGCTCATAAAGTCTTAAAAACTTCGACCCTTTTACCTTTTTGGGGATATAACGATAAAATGAGTCACATATTTGGTGTCTTCCCTATTCAATTCTATATTCTTTATATCTGCAAATCAACTAAGCTTAAGTTGCAAAAATTAAACAGTATCCCTGTGACAGATATGAAATGATTTTGTATATTCTGTTGTAGAAAACACGTGGGTAAATATCAGCTTACTCAGACGAGTAAGCTTCTTTTCAGACCTTCGAGTTATAAATAATCCCTAGTGACAAATAGCTAGAGACCTAAGAGGAACCTTTATTAATTCCAAAGAGAATTGTACAATCTTCGATTTAAATATTATAAAGGGGAAAGATTTGTTTTGTTATTTGCAATTGATAAGCTCAGATAAACCGATTTTAAAAATCTTTGTCTATAGAAATGTAGATTATTAGCGACACCTTACAACAACAACCTGCTATTTATAGTCAAGTTTTTTGTTTGTCTGTTTGACCATTATGTAAGAAATCGGCCTATGTTATAGGTATCTATGATTATTGGTGCTGATAAAATTTGAGATGGATACTTTTATCCCATCAATGCGATGCGAGAAGCGAGTAGCTACTGTTTAATAAAATTGAACCTCTTTTGTGCTCAAGTGGCCCTCGAATCTGTGCCGCTGGAGAACGTTATTATAACTGATGACGTCACTTAGCTCCTTATGAATATTTTACATCATTCATAGGCCTCCCCTGACTGGTAACCTTCGCCACCCTGTAATGATCGCAAAATGAGGACGATTTTGTGAACACAAGGATTTTTAGAGGATTTTATGCTTTGTGGAACAATATGAGGTATATTTTTATAGTCAAACTAATTTTACACAGCGTCACGTTTTTGTCTCCGATCACTTTACTCAATCACTTTTGAGTGATTTGGTAGTTATTGAATTACTACGAGTATATACTCGGAGTTTAAACAACAATTTCACTCTTATAAGTAAATAAAAGAAATGTCATCTCAAGTAAGCCCACGACCTTACTTGAAATCGCGTTTTATCGTGTATATTATAAAAATGTCTTGAAATAGTATTAAGAAATCTATTAACTATATGTATGGTGATGATACAACCTACAATTATCCGTCAAGAACGTACTCGTATATTTTAAGGGATGCAGCCACTCACCTGAAGAGGCCACGCAGGTGGCCAAAGTCCGCCGGGCGCCACTGGAAATACCTTCTGGGGTCACCAGAGACGCCCGCAGCAATGGACACGGGAGCGGCCGCGGTCTCGTGGAATTAGCTAAAAAAATGCAGACACTCAATTGAGTTTATAACGAAATCTCGAAATGTTTGACTAAAGTACCGATTTTGAAGGAGTGAAATGGGAGAAAAATTTACTAGAGTGTACATTTTTCTAGATGATACGGAGATGGAGTGGAGAGGCATTATTCGGGAGATGTTGACAGAGCCTCTTAGCACCATAACCCAAGTTTTAATGCTTAAATAATGAATTATTTTCGTTTATGAAGATCTAAAAATGTTTTAAATATTTTATACTTACTATTTAATACTTACATCACAAACCACACCAAGTTATACTCCAACTCGGAGATCGAACTTGCAACTTTGCCACAGCAGGCGTATTAACACAACCGATTACGCCACCGCAGTCATATGAATATAGAATTACGAGTATATACCTACCCATCAATATCAATGGTTAATAATAAATCTAACTATATTAGTTAGATTTATTATTAACCATTGATATTGATGAAACAATGAAACCGCTCCTTTACACGGAAACGCCAAGTCGTCTTATTAACTCCTTAAAGGTTACATCCTCAGAGCAACTATCTCTATACTACGTAGTATAGAGATAGTTGATTATAAATAGATCACAAAAACTGATGTCATCGGCGGGACTCGAACCCACGGCCTTTCCCTAACAGGGGGACTGCTCTGACCAACTGAGCTACGATGACCACTACCGACGACATCGAATTTTTGCTTCATATCATATTCATAATTTATGAATATGGTATGAAGCAAAAATTCGATGTCGTCGGTATTGGTCATCTATTGTTACAATTAGTTTATATTTACTAACATTTATTTACAATAAGAATTACAGTATACAAAATAAACATAATTATAGACTAAAAATATTTACATTACAAAATATCGTTAGTATAGTTAGTATAGTTTTTGTGATCTATTTATAATTTCTTTCTTAATATTTAAAGAATAGTTTAAGCAAACTCATTGCTTTAAAATACAGAAACATTTATTTACAATAAGAATTACAGTATAAAAAATAAACATAATTATAGACTAAAAATATTTACGCCGCGTCATTGCCGACTGGGAAGGTTCCCAGAATGCTAGCTGTGTTGCCACGTTGGATGGCGATACTTATTCTTTGGGCCAGAAAATAGCCAGCCTTCTGGTCCTGAGAAGCATCGATTAGGCGTTTAGCAATGTCTCTATAAAGGCGGCGAGCGCTCGGACCCCATGACCCCAGTGTCTCAACCCCAAATGGCTCAAATATGTAATCACCTGCTAGGTTAGCATATTTACGCCGTTTAAAGCCTTCAGCCGATGCAGCAGCAGCGCCGGCACATCCGGATGTGCTTGGAAGGTGTGAAGGTGCTAAGGTGTCAACGCATGTAGCGTCCCACACCAAAGGCCTTCCCATCTTTCACGGTAGCAACGACATACCGTCCGGTCTCTTTCCATCGCTTCGTGCTAAACCATTTGGTTCACGTACGGCCGGAAGACCTGCGGTGGAAAGAGCCCTACGAATTATGTCGTTTAGAATAGCGTGCCGAGGTATACGACCTGCGCTTCTGCTACAAGAAAGGCCATGGTGTCCCAGATTATCGACGGCTACTCCACAGGTGCAATGATGCGGGGATATACAAGGTGTACCCAGCCGAAGGCAAGTGGCAATGCGGAAGGTAGTGTCGTCCAACATTGTACCGATGTTGGGCGATGGGAGCGCCTGGATCCATAACCCTGACTCCCATTCTCCAACAGCTAGTAGGCGTGCACGCTCTGAAATATTGACAGAAGTGTCAATTAGTGTATTAATTCTCAATTTACAGAGCGGTGAATCCCACAGTCGCTGTGAGCCTAGAATTTATAATTTCTTTCTTAATATTTTAAGTATAGTGTAAGCAAACTCATTGCTTTGAAATACATAAATATATTTATAACTAGCTGACCCCGCGAACTTCGTACCGCCTAACAGTCAATGAATGTCGTGTTACTTTTTAGCTGAACTAATTTAGGCTTTGATGAACGTAAAACAATGATACAAAATAATATATTTATATAGATAGAAACAAAAAAGTATTTTATTATGATGAATGATGATGAAAACATACATACAGAATGAGAATAAAAATAAAAAAAAGAATAATTAAGTACTTCAAACTCATGTCAGAAAAAAATGATTGAAAACTATGTTGTGCAGATTGGAAAAAAAAATAAAACTCGGATTAATTCATTAATAGGATTTTCATTCAAGCACTTTGTGGTAAACGACATTCTTTGTTTTTTGGTCAGGCGCAAGAACAAATAAAGCGGATGGTTTGCCGACACGTGAGCATGCCACGTACAATTGACCATGAGAAAAACATGCATTTGAATTGAATTCCTTAAAACTCAAAGGGCATATCCGTTGGGATCATCTGAATCCTTGGAACAAGAACTTCCACATCTTTAAATTTTCCTTTAAGTATCGACGCGTGAATCACATTGCTCATCAGTTTTCTTATCACCAAACGCGTTCCATTACACAGTTTTGGTTAAATTTCTAAGCATGATAACTACCGAGCCAACTTTAAGTTTTAAATTGTGCGGTGGTAAACCAGGCACATCCAAGTAGTTTAAAAATTCAGTTGGATAATTAGTGGCTTCTTCTTCGTTTGTTACACAGTCAATAGATTTGAATGAATACAGAGTACCTACGATTTGATTTTGAATTATAAAATTGAGGTCATCTACATCTTTATTTTTAGCGGCCAAAATTGCTCGCTCACTTAACCATTTAGAATTTTTGTGGTTAGCAATGATATCCGGGAATACTTTGTTGATAAGCTCGTCTTTTGATGATACGAAATTGCAAACATTTGTAGGAAATGAAATCAAACCGCTCGATTTGTCAACAGGAACACGGCCATTACCGATAGTCAGCAATTGCTTCGAGAAATCATCAGCAGATAGATCGTTCAACAATGCAACTCTCATATTTACAGACTGTTGAAGTTTCTTTACATATCGCCACAGATTTGATGCTTTGAGGCAAGCGTTTATTTCGTCGGCAGCAGTAGATCTTGGAATGACTGGTAGTGTTTGTCGGAAATCGCCAGATAATAAAATCATTGCACCACCAAAACATCTCGAGTCATTGCGCAGATCTTTTAATGTTCGGTCTAGTGCTTCCAATGCGCGTTTGTGCGCCATTGTGCATTCGTCCCATATGATGATTTTTGATGCCACTAAAACTTTGGCCATTGCTGAGTGTTTCGAAATGTTACATGTCGATTGTTCAGTAGTTTGAAGGTTTAATGGCAATTTTAACGCTGAGTGAGCCGTACGGCATCCGTCTAACAATGTGGCCGCTATTCCAGAAGAAGCAATTGCTACCCCAATTTCGGATCTCGCACGTACAGTGGCCAAAATCAATGACATGAGGAATGTCTTCCCAGTTCCACCGGGGGCATCCAAAAAAAATAAGCCGCCATTTCCATCATCAATTGCATTAATCAGTGTATCATAGACCTCCCTCTGCTTAGGATTCAACAGAGGTACATTCGTTTGAACTGATTGGATTAGTTCATGTGGATCATATTCACGTTCACGTTCCAATTCTCTATTAAATGCGTCATTCATTCCGCGATCTGGCGCTGGCATTCCTAACCTAACTAACAAGCTGCCGCACATGAGGTAACACATATCTTCGAACAAGAGCAAAGTCTGGTTATGGATCTCCTCATTCACCTCAAGATCGGAATTTCTTGAGCTGACGCGAATTCGATGTAAAATATCTTCTGACATGATATCTTTGTATTTGTTCCACAGGTCACGTGGGTTCGATGGGAAGCATGTTGAAATGATGATAGCAAATAATGTGCGTATCTGACTTGGAGATGCAGAAATAATTGCTTCAGCGATTGTCGTGTCCCAATGAGTATCGTTTTCAAGCAAATTTAGCTCTTGACATGCTGCACGAAATGTGGGGCACACGATACCATTAACAGTTCGTAGTGATTCAAATGATGTTGGCCCTCGAACATGTACCAGCAACAACCGCAAATAGAAACATTCATCATTCTTCGGATGAACTGTGTAAATACGACCAAGAGCATCAGTAGAACGCATATCTGGATGACCAGGAACTGCATCGCCTTGCTTCCGACGTTGAAATATCTTCGATGTAGCGTTCCAAGTGTAATAACGTGGCATTTCTGAGTAAAGCAAAGTTCGTACGAACGGATCGCTTTGACAAATCGCAAAGAAACTGGTCAGTGTTGTCGCTGGAGGTGTTTCGGCACGTTGAGCAGCATTCGACGCTGTGAAATATACTCTCTGACCGTTCTCTAGATGCACCCCCAAATGTAAAACAGTGGGATGACGTTCGTGAATAGGGAATGAAAATATACGCCAAATTGCTTCATTGCAGTTCACATATCTACCAACTTGATAGCGCGTGATTTCATCGTTGGTATTGGATGTTTGGATACCAAAAACCGCCATGTCGCTCCCTTTCGTGACATATTTGCAAATGTATTTAATTGACTTGACCGAATTGCAATACTCAACATTACAATGTGCTTTGAATGTTTTGGAAAGAAGTGGCGAATATGGAACAATCCAACTGTTGTCAACTACGAAATCGTTTCCTTTCACTTTAGTTGTGATAGTTCTACCATTATCATCGGGCGATCGACGCCGATATAATGGATAACCATCATTGCCTGTAATGGTCTCTGCCGTCAATTTTCGTGGATACCGTTTGGAACACTTGCCGTCGACCATGCACGGTGATTGTCGGTTGATAGTGCCACACGGTCCATGAATCATATTCGTGACTACAACATCATGTAGGTCTGGATCGGTTTCAGGAGCAGGAATCTCCGCACATATGATGTCATCTATTTGATCTGGCCGAATTCTTTCGACTAACCAAATCAGAATGTGAGCATGCGGTAGGCCTCGTTTTTGACATTCGATTGAATACATCCAGCATCAAGTATTCCCAAAGACGTGTTGCTTAACAATGTAATTCATTAGTGACCGAATTTTTTGCCTGAAAACACGTGCGGTGATGTCGTGTCGATCACTTGATGTTTGTCCGGGAAGCAGCAATTTAATAATTTCTATCCATTTCTGATTACATATAAATGTAATGAATAGATCTGGCCGACCATAATTACCAACATATGTCTTTGCATCTTGCGCTTATTCATGCAAATGACGCGGGCTACCTATGTATGTCGCCGGTAAAATAGTCAATCGACCAACATTTTCTGAATCTCCTTCTGTGCTAATTGCATCGCGTAAATGGATATACTCTTCCGAACGCAATTTAGCTTGATTCAACCGAATGAAAGTCAGGCGCTCTGTTTCGATTTTAACGTACAGGTCAACGCAATATTGTTGAAGCAGTCGACGAAATCGCAACAAATAATTGTCAGAATTTTCACGAATCATCAAACGATATGCGTAATAATTCATCGAACTAACCTTCTTGGTAGTTTCCTCACCTGAAACAAATGCAGTAAAAATGTATTTTAGAACCCGTAATAGGTTAACGACTCTTACAGCTACTCTCTACTAAATTAGAAATTACAACTTTTTTTGAGTACTAAAAGCAAACAGAATAAAATGTATATAAAGTTAAAATGAAAACAACAATATTGATCTTACCATTCAATGGATTAATAATTTTGATATTAAAGTGATATCCATTGTCTCCTTGCCAAAACATCAGCGGGTATTGTAACGCGTCATATGAACGGTGTGTTTCATATATTCTTTGTAGTTGCCCAGTATTGCGTCGTGTAAGCACAATAAGATGTCGATGGCTCGGCGCACGGCGACCGAATCCATTCGGTCGCCGTGCGCCGAGCCATCGACATCTCCTGATGATGCCCCTGGTTGGGGGCGAAACACGTGTCGAGGTTTTTTATTATTTTTTGCACGATAACACAACTCTCATATTTATTCTATTTTCAAAATTATTTCTCTATTCTTTCGGCCTAAGTGGGATTGGAGGGCGGACTTGTGCATGAATAAATACGAGAGTTGGGTAATTTGCATGTGGTTAGATTTATTTTATTTACACTTTTGTTAACCTGTAGATTTTTTTTCCTTATTCTTATAACCTTTACCAACTGATTTTTTATTCTTTTTTATTTTGTTCCTTTCCGATGATTTTATGTTTTTCCTTTTTTTTTTTTTTTTAGATTCCGCGGCCCAAGGTCGCAGCCGCTCTAACGTCCGTTGCCGGGCGTCCCTGGTTACTAGCAGAGGGTATGTCCAGTGGCGCCCGGCGGACTTTGACCACCTCTGTGGTCTCTGCGGGTGTTTGGTCGGGACGAGAATCCCGCGTCATTGGGGTCGGGTTTTATCCCGCGTCAGTGAGTGAATCTGGTTGCGTGCTATGGGGAAAAGACCCCGCAGCACGCAACCCTTCTAGCCTGCTTCTGTAAGGACGGTGGGTGGCGATCCCGCCGTCCTCAGGCCCCGATCATGGAGGACGATAGTCTTGGGCGTAGTCGCGTAGTCTGGGGCGGCCTGGCCGCCGACTACGGAACTCGGCGGGGAGGGTACGCTCCCTCTCCCTCCCGGCCGCCTCCTTCGCGAGCATGACTTGCTCGCAGAAGGACACGGCCGCGTTCCACCTACTCCCGCTGGATACCATGGCTTGAAGCATGGTCCCCAGCGAGAGGGTATCCGCGCCCAGACCCACTACGAGGTCCCGGCGCTGACTCGCCCACGCTGAGCACTCCACCAACGTGTGGAGTGCGGTGTCGTCGTCGGAAACCTCGCAGTGTTGACACCGGGGTGTGACCTCACGATGCATGCGAAACAGATAGCTACCGAAGCATCCATGCCCGGCAACGATCTGCGTCGCACGGTACGTGAGGTCACCATGCTGCCTCTGCTTATGTTTTTACTGTAGAATAAATCTTAGGTATTATTTTCTGGAATTAAAAATTAAATAATTAATAAATAATTTTCGAAAATTAATGGCTAAAACAAACAAATATAACACTACCTGAACTTTGTAGACATTTTACAAAAATTAAATTTCTGAACGCACACATGATGTCTTCAGAAAAAAAAAAATATTTGCTTAAAGTTCTCAGCAACCAGGCCATAAGCTCCAAAAAAAAATTGTTGTTACACTATTTGACAGGATTGTACAACTAATGTTTTACATGTAATAAACAAATCAGCATCTATTTCATTGTTTTTAAGATGTATTTTGCTATTCGTGACGGAAACAAATCCAACAAATCAAAAACCATGGCAATCGGTACAGCCGTTCTCGAGTTATAAGTGTTGTAACAAACACGACTTTCTTTTATATATATAGATTTCTTTCTTAATAATTTAAAGGGGTGAGATCTGGTGATCTCGCAGGCCATCTGATTGTGCTGTTTGTACCAATCCCGGTATTGAAATGGTTATTAACATAGGCAGTGGTGATTCTGGTGTTCTGGGCCGGAGCATCTTGCTGTAGAATCACTTGGTTTATAATTATAATTACTAACATAAATAATCTGATGGACCATTGAGTAAAAGTGCTTTATCTTATCCCATTGAATTTACAAGTTTAGATTTCAAGGTTTTCCTTTCATTTAATTTACCACGTTTGTTAGAGAGATTTGATCCTTATTATTGACCCTGTTGATCGATGCCATAAGAGTACAGGCTGCTATTTTTTCGGATTTCACCCGGTTCGATTCCCGGGTGTGGCAATCGAATTTTGAAAAACTGTGAATGCAGTTCTGTTTCTTTTTAAAAATAAAGAAATGTTTTCTTTGAGTAAAATTGTCTATCTTCAGTATGTAGAGTACCTTCCCTCCAGGTGTCATTAAAAAATTCCACCCTGTATATAGAGCGCTGATAACCAGTCTGAACCACTAACAACCACTCTGAACGTCAGAATAGTCAAACAGTCGAGAATGACATAAAGTCATTATAGCCTTCCCAGATTAAATTCTCTTCGCGTTCTACCGTATTTACCACGGTGAGTGTTCTGAAAAGATCTTCAACCTGATCCCACCCTCTCCCTTCCGATCCCGAACAACGCGTGCCAGGCAGAGATGTCACTCTCATACCGTGGAAACTGTCTTCGCGAGAACCGAGCGTTTTAAACGTTCGTTTCTCTGCCGAACGATAGTGGCTTGGAATGCCCTGCCCGCGCACGTGTTTCGTCCAACATATAACCCTCGGTTCTTTAAGCGAAGCGTGAAGAGGCACATTACTGGATCGTCAAGTTGAGGACCACTCTCTATAGTGTTCCTGTGTACTATGAGAGTCGCCCACAATCGCCAGACGTCGCCACAGCTTACCAACAGGCGGGTGGCGTCAATTTGTCGACCTTAATATTAAAAAAAAAAAAAAATTGTCATGTGGCAAAATATCGTTCGGACTGCAGAGATTATATGAAGTGTTACGTAATAACTGTTCAGGCTGTTGGAAGTTTGGTTTGAATTACATAGTTGTTTGATTTTCTAGAGTGCCCGATGACGGCATTAGGCTTGCCTCCTATTGCGTAGGCCTAAAAATACTGGCAAATTGCGGGTATGTAATGCACTTCTGCTACCCCTTCTGGGATTTAGGCGTGATACATGGCAAGAAATGGAACTAATTATTGTTTGTAGTTATAGTTCTGAGATCGTGTTTTTGAAGTGTTTTGACATCTGGCGCTCCTAGTGGAACGCTAACATATTTTGGCAACCTATATCAGAGCCGCTTAGTATTCGCCATGAAGAAAACTGGAGACACTCGCCCTCTATATAATATAGAAACTCAATGGTTACATCACTCACACCGCTCCCTCTCTTTGCTTCCGTCTTAACCACTATGTTTAATATGTTAAGCGCATATTAAGCGGATTTGTGGCAATTAATTGTAGGTATACCGCCCGGAGATCAGACACAAGACTCTTGTCAATTGAATAAGTAAATAATGTAGGTACCTCTACTAAATAATCGTTCCTCAGGTTTATTGATAATTATTTTTTCTCTTTTAAGGTATTGTTTTATGGGTTTATAACCTGAAAATAGAGAATTTGATTTGATTTGATTAAGGTACCCAAAGGGTAAAAACGAGACCTTATTACTAAGACTTAACAGACCGTCTATCTGTTACCTAGCAGTACCTCATAAACCGTTACAGCTAGACAGTTCAAATTTTCACATAAATGTATTTATATTGTCAACAAATGCTAAAACCGGATTAAAACTTCATATAATACACCTAATATGTTGATTAGCCGTTAGCTTTAAAAGGATATATTGCGTTACGTACTATCGAAATAGTCGTATTCGACTATTAGTCGTACGGGAACCATAGACCAACGCGGTCGTCGTATACGCTGTCACCGTATACGACGGAACAAGGCATTATGCATTTTCCCGATACGTACAAGTCTGGCATGTTTGGTGCGGGGGGGTCATCGACACGCACACATTCTCAGTATTTCTCAGACGCTCAAGCCCAATCAGGTGCCACTACGAAACTCACACATGACAATAAGAATAACACATTAACATTTTCACAAACACATTATATATACATTGTGTATCATAACACTATAATGACACTACAAAAATTTACCGCCCACTTTTGATGTAACAGTGTTGAGACACGTTATGGATAAATTTGATAAATCGACTAGGAAAATCAAAAATGTTACTAAGGTGGATGTCGTTTATAAAAACAAGACTGTTTTACTATTTATAAACATATAAATAAGTATTATTCAGTAAAATTACAATATTTACAAAGTTCGTGGAACAAATTATTATTCATTGACGTCGTCACTGACTGAAATATTATAAGTTCGAATATCGCAAACACCGCTCGCCACTGTACCCGTCGCTATTCAGAGGAACATTTCCCTGGATATCTCTAGCTAAAAAAATGATTAAGATTGGATTTTGGTTTGGGTATTGACCAGTTTTAAAATTTTGTACGATATAATACTAGGTATGCAATACATTCTGCTGTTGCAATAATTGAGCTGAGTTTGTGGATCCGGGTGGAACTCCTAAACGACTGCACTGATCTTTATGAATTCAGATATATGCACTCACGGTGATGGTCACTATGACCGTGCCGAATTTCAAAAAGATCGGTCCATTCGTTTAGGAGGAGTTCGATAACGAACGAAATACACGAGTCGTCTAAGAAAGAGCTTCGTAAACTCCGTTCAATAAAAATGTGTGACAGTGATTGAAGGAGAAAAAGTGGATCAAGTGAAAGAGTTTGTGCACTTTGGGTCCAAGTTTACATGGGATAAAGGGTATTATGACGATGATATTAAACGAGGAGTTATGGCAGGGAATCAAGTGATTGGGTAACTGCATAACTTTATGAACAGTCAGAAGGTCCGGTCAGAAGGCCTGGTTGGCTGTGCGTAGAGGAGAGTTTGTCCCTACACTTTTGTACGGTAGTGAATATTGGATGTGGCAGAAGAAGCATGAAAGTAAAATAAATGCAGTGTGCAGTGAAGTTGAGAAGTTTGAAAAGTATGGCTAAAGTGAGGAACAGCCGCGTGATACGGGAACTATGCTTAGATGGTACGGGCACGTAGAAAAGATAGATGAAAGGAGGTTGATGAAACAGGTCAGTACATATGGCGGGTGTTGATGGACAGGTTGGTAAGTAGAATACCATAGTCCAATGGAAAAGAGACCTAACTGTATGTTACAAATATAAAAATAGCGGGCTTAGTTTATGAGGCCTAGGTCCGTATTGCTAATGTGTATTAACAAAATGTTCATGCCAGCAAAGTCGCGCTAGATAAAAAAGACACAATTTATTATTAATAGGTACTTATTAAACTTAATGAAATAAAGGTTACATTATGCGTATTTACGTTATTCTCAGATCGGAAAAAATATCTTTAAATAGCTATGTAGGTAGGTACTAATAACCTTTCTTGAGAACCACTCTATCCATTGGTGAAAACCGCATAAAAATCCGTTGTGTAGTTTTAAAGATCTATGCATAGGCATAGGTACATACGGCAAGAAGTGACTTGTTTTATACTATGTTAAGATTACAATAATGATTATATTGAACCTCTTTGCATTTGAATTTTTTTATCGATATCTTACTTGGTACATCATGTTGTCATATAACAAAGTAATTGTCAGGATTCCTGTTAGCATGGTATCGGATGAGTTTGTCGATAACCAATGATATCGCAGAAAATTCCGAAAGCGGGACTCAATTTACCTACACATTTTTGAAATTTCCTGCGATATTATTGGATAACGACAAACTCTTCCGAGCGCCATGGTAAGGGAGAGTGACAACACTCATGTCAGTCGTTCGACCGATCAGCGGACTTTAGACACCATGTTGATAGAAACATCCAAATAAAATACTGTGATTATTGCAAATAAATAGGTTTAAAAATAAATTAATAATATAATTTGAATAAATATTAGATAGAAATTAAAGGTAAAAACATCGTAATGTAAACTTGATGTAGCAGATCGCTTTTACAGCAAAAATAACTGAACATTTTAGTGTAATGTCATATCAGCCGCGTAACTAGATTTAGTCTGGTGAGTGGTCAAGACGCCAAATTGTTTTGTTTCTAACTTATGACCCGGTGGCCATAATCATGTGAGCGAGGGGAACGCCTGTTAAGGCGGCGGTGTGACGGGAACAAACTAACCGAGCTCGAAACTTATGATTTTTCACAATTTGTTCAAGACAGAACTCCCGAAAAACATAATAATATAAACCATCTTAACATCGGTCAAGAATTTATAACATCTTCTTAAGACGACAACGAGGCTATAGAAATCCCTAGCCGTATTCAAAACACGAACTGATTTCGAGTTCGTTAGACAGAAGTGAAATATACTAAAATGAAAATGTTGATATTTTTCATGATAAATCTAAATTACTTTTACCCATTGCGTTAGCGAGGATTATGTTTTACGCGCTTTTGAATGTGTTAGTTTTCTTTGGTAGGACTCTTTACAGGGATAACGGCTGGACGGTTTTTGATGGCCGTGGTCTTAAATTACATTTTATGTAGGTAAGTCCAGCTTTTACGTACTTGAATTCAGTGTAGGTATATTTGACCAGGAGTTCAGGATCTCAGACTAAAAGAATAACATAGACAGAACGAATAGAACTAGCGAGTGAAGCCGCCAAAAAGGATACTATATAGCAATGGGATACCATTTCGCTCGCCACTCCTTTGTGAGCAGCAAGTGTGTACGCACGTGCGATCACGGTTGAACAAAATATTATAAATATGCCGTATTGTGTGGTGAAAAGGTGTAAAAACACTTTAATTATTCATAGAAAGAATGCTGGATTATCGTTTCATAAGTAATTAACTATTTCTTATTAGATTTCATAACATTTTTCTAAATATTTTAGTTGCACAAACTAGGAACACAAAACCTCCGCCATATCATACAGAGTTGTCATAATTTTTTCATCATTTCCACAAAATATTTAGCAGTATTTATGGGAATTTATAAAGTACTGAGTAAAAAAAATCAGTGTCATCAATGTTGACAACCTCGATGTTTCTAATCATCATCATCATCATTCGTGCGTTAGTCCCGAACTCCCGATCACATCTGTCCGGGATCTACTTAATACGTGGCTTGGTTATTTCGGCAATCTTGGAATTGACCGCTGTCTGACCTCCCAGCCATCCTATATATTTATGTTACTGTGTCAGTAGTTTAATTTCAGTCTAACACTACGAAGGCCTCAGTCTTAACCTAACGACTATTGATATCTACTTCATGTATAGTCAACGACAAAAGTAGCTTAACCAATAATTCTTATCTGTTGATCACTAATAGCTGTTAAACCGATCATAAACAAAACACGAAATATATTAACTTTGTCCTTGGGGATTCTAAAATTACTTTTACATTGCTGTGGCACATGCATTGGGATGTAAAAAAGAATAATAAATATTTTTGTGCTAATCAACTTTTGTTGTTGACTGTACTTTGTACTTACACTGGAATGAAGCTTTGTTCATTCATCTTAAAAAGGATTATTTTAATTATGAGAAATTTTTTGAAAGCTAGTAATTAAAGTGTGTTTACTCAGTGTTTATCACGTTTTTATTTATTTTAACACTTCCCCATTTTAGGCACTTATCATAATAATCATTTGTGTAAATGACAAAATAATTGCAGATAACATTTACTATAACAAATATTAATTTTCCATATGTCCACTATATAGAGATTTTTAGGAGATTTTTTCATTTGCTGGCAACATTACGCACACGCCGTTAGTGGTATCGGTACACGGAAATCGGAGTCTCACGCACACATAGAAAGTGTCATTTGGCTTCACGTGTTTATTCTACATGTTCCGTCTATGTTATTCTTTTAGTCTGAGTTCAGGATATACTTGTCATAATAAGTCAACCAAAACTTTTATTATACATTGTTCTTAATCTACCTTCAAATCGAATAAACTACTGAATAGCGTTGTGGTTATGACCATTAATTATATATGCAGTCAGAGTATTATGTAGGCAGAGCTGCATTACACACCCACAATGGTATTTTCACTCAAAGTTAATAGATAGATAATGTAATAGACTATAAGAAAATTATTTTGATATCATTTTAATTTTATTTTAATTATTGTTATTTATGTATTTCAAAAATTTTATGTTTTCAAGTTTAATAATATTGTGTAATTGATGACTTGCAATATCATATTGGTGAACACTGTGAGGATATTGTAAAATGTGATTATAAATAAATATTGTGATATTGTTGAATTTTCGTTTGAAACCTTGTATTTGACCTTGTATAGACCTACTTAATCTCACCTCAAAAATATTAGCAAAAGCAAAGAATAACTAAAATCACAGATGTTTAGTCTAAAGCCTTTGAAGTTCAAAAAAGCAGTAAGCGGTACGCAGTAGATAGCCTCATTCAGGCGTCATATGGACATACATATAAATAAATAGCACCTATGCCGAGGAAGTCCAAACCTCCATCATTTTAAAGTCGTTTAATAAAATCAACTATTCTGAATGCAATAGAATGCACTAGTTGTCGTTTTCCGCCAGCATTGCC
This sequence comes from Nudaria mundana, assembly GCA_963556515.1. NCBI lineage: Eukaryota > Metazoa > Arthropoda > Insecta > Lepidoptera > Erebidae > Nudaria > Nudaria mundana. The sequence goes on along the minus strand of OY748303.1, from coordinate 676,227 downwards.
ATTACAACTATAATAGTATAACAAAGATGGTTCAAGTGTTGGTGCAAATATTGGCTCAGCAGTTATCAGATGAACCTCGAACATCGGACTGTTTGAGTGATTTGAACGCGCGTTAAAAATCTTTAAGTTTTGAGTTCTGTTTACACTATTTCAGAACATAGAATTCATCTCTTTCTGGTTATAAAGACGAACTAAAATTAAAATTGAAGGTTTGTTTGAATTTAATAAAGTACGTAAAGAGACGCTTATTAAGTCCACTTTTCGCCAGACTTTGTGGGTCGAGTACCGTTATCGGTTATTTTGCCAGAGCCTCGGTTGTTCTATGAGCAATTACGTGATTGTGTGTGTGTAAATTTAAAAACATTTTCTTTTTTCTGAAAACATGAATATTCAATGGTCTTGTACATTATCTTATATCTAAAAAAAACTTTGATTGTTATGGTTATAGCCAACACATAACTATTTTACCCAAAAAAAAGGGTACAGTGGAATTCACATTCCCTGATACAAAAAGCGCCTTACTTCATCAATATCCGCTCTGAGGCTAATAAAACAGACGGTCTATATCTTGTACATCAACATGATATTTTATTAAAGAAAGATACAACGATAAAGTTGGAATGGGTGTAAGGGCGAGAGTAATCGGCAATAAACAATACCGGAGGGCTATGTGCAATGGTATCAACTATAAATTTTATATGTAAAGTATGTCATATATGCTACCACTAACTCAATTTTGGGGCCACAAAATGGAAGATAAATACGAGTAGAGGAAGCATGGTGACCTCACGTATCGTGAGACGCAGGTCTTTACCGGGCATGGATGCTTCGGTAGCTATCTGTTTCGCATCCATCATGAGGTCACAGCCCGGTGTCAACACTGAGAGGTTTCGGACGACGACACTGAGCACTGAGCACTCCACACGTTGGTGGAGTGCTCAGTGTGGGCGAGTCAGCGCCGGGACCTAGTAGTGGGTCTGGGCGTGGATACCCTCTCGCTGGAGATCATGCTTCAAGCCATGGTCTCCAGCGGGGGTAGGTGTAGGCGGGAAGTCATGCTCGCGAACGAGGTGGCCGAGAGGGAGAGGGAGCGTACCCTCCCCGCCGAGTTCCGTAGTTATCTACGCCCAAGACCATCGACCTCCATGATCGGTGCCTGAGGACGGCGGGATTGCCACCCGCCGTCCTTACAGAAGCAGGCTAGAAGGGTTGCGTGCTCTCGCAGCACGCAACCCTTCTAGCCTGCATATTCACTCACCGACGCGGGATAAAACCCTACCCCAACGACGCGGGATCTTCATGCCGACAAAACCTTCGTAGAGACCAAAGAGGTGGTCAAAGTCCGCCGGGCGCCACTGGAAATACCTCCTGCGTGTAAACCAGAGACGCCCGGCAACGGACGTTAGAGCGGCCGCAGCCTTGGGACACGGAATTTAAAAAAAAAAAAGGGCGAACCGCTTGATACACATGTCTACTGTGACATTGAAACATACACGTAATATTCTCGTACCTACCCTACATCAGCGGTTGTTTATACGTGGAACTTATAGTTTGGCGACAAGGCTGGCAAATAATCTTCCCCGTCGTGGCCATAATTCACAAGAATTTGTCAAGCGTGATTCAATATCCGGTTTAGGAATGATATATGTTATTACCTCAACTGATGGGTGTCTTTTTTTTTCAATTTGCATGTTACATTTTTCTATACTTCCTTCGATCTCTTTTCATTTGTTCCTTTCGATTATTTGATTCGGGTAGGTAGGTATTGTTTTGTTTTTAACTTATCTACTAGTCTTCTCAGTTGTATTGGTTACTTCTCCAGTGTTTAACGTTCTTTTCTATTTTCAGACCTGCGGCAGCTGAGGACGCGGCGGATAGAAAACGAGTGAAAAATGCTGCATTGGAGTCACGTTATTTATTTGTGCCCTTAGCGGTAGAGACCTTGGGCTGTTGGGGTTCCGAAGCCAAGAGCTTTGTCACGGAGTTAGGATGTAGAATTAGGGAGAGGTCCGGTGATACTCGGTCTGGGTCTTTCCTGGTGCAAAGATTGTCCATAGCCATTCAGCCGGGCAATTCTGCCAGCATCATGGGCACCTTTGCACCAGAGACGATGCAGGACGGATTATGTTATTTATGATTTTTCATATTTCTGGGTATACCTTTCGTTAACATAATATATGTAATCCTAAAATGTTTTGGCACAATGAATTTAGCATACTTTTTTTTGCATAATTATACTTGGTCATAATTGATTTTTAGCAGCATAATGTACTGTGGAATAATTATATTTAGGTCTAATATATTTATGCTTAGTTATAATTTGCACAATGTTTTAGGCATAGTGTACAGTCGTCTAATAGTATACATTATTAAAATTGAATAGGAATAAATTAATGAAATGAATGAAAAATAAAAAAGTAACTTTAACCAGTATTTCCTATATTATATAGTGTCAAAGTAGGTTTAGGTGCGGCGGGGTGGCCCTTGGGCCACCTCTAAGCCGCCTCTTAATTATTTTACATAGTTACTTATTCTGTGTAAGATGATTATGACTATATTCATTATAGTTTGATACGTTTATGCCTTTATAAAGCTATGCTTATAAATTTTTCTGCTTAAATATGATTATGCTAATTTTATTTATGATTAAGACAAATATGCTAAATTTGTTATGGATAAAAAAATTAAAAGTCTAAATTACCATATGCCAAAATATTTTATGGTTATTTTATGCAAATGGATAGTGAACCATATTCACGGAAAATATCGAAGTTCAGCCGAATCGCAGTTAGACTGGAAAGCCGACCCCAACTGCATTGGGAAAAGGCTCGGTGAATGGTGATGATGAATGATGGATAGTGAACCATATTTCTGACATATTAATTGTTTAATTTTTTTATATTTATAAATAATTTTGTACCTTGACATTTAATTTTAGAATTAAAAATTAATAAGAAATATGGTTTCAAATTAAAATGTAAAATTGCAATGTTTGTGAATTCATGACTTGGTTACATATAATATAGGAAGGTATCATTTTATCCCCTATCGCAGGTTTAGTGGCTCCATTCCATTTACTGGCTAAAATACGACACCTGCAGTGCTATTTCGGATCCGTGTATGAATATTGATGCACCTCTCGACAGCTTTCGCAATCGACGCCGACGTCAGACACATCTAAACAGGTGTCAGTATCTGCACATTCATGACGATACAGTGACAAACACAAAAAGCAGCATGTATTGTTAACTAAATTAGGAAGTATTTTACCATTATTTTTGTGTGTCTGTTTGTTAGTTACTGAACATATTTTGTATCCGACAAGTACATAGTAATAAGTGGTATTACCTTAGTATCTTGTGAACTCGAATATATTTGATGTGGTAGATATACAATTTGAGATACATGAGGCACACTAAAAGTTTTGCACTTCTAGCTAATCGGAACTATTTGAATTTCGAATGTTATATTTTTTAAAACGTTGCAGTCTTCTTAGTAATAAAAAAAAACAATTGGCGGGAAATCAATTGTCAATTGTTTTTTATCACACATCAAAGTTCTACGTATGCAACGAAAATGGAATTAAGTCGAAAAGATTTTAAGCGATGATTTTTTATGATTTTAAAAGTTCTCTCTCTCCGCAAGACTGTGCCGGTCGTCTTCCAAATGCTTTTGGGAGAGAAGCACCTTGTTTTAGCACCGTGAGGCGATGGTTTGCTGAATTTGAGACAGGTCGAGTTTCTTTACATGACGAATTTCGTGAAGGGCGGCCTTTAACTGCCGTCAACGAAAATAATGTGGCTAATGTTAAGCGGTTAATTGAAGAAAACCCGCGGATTACCTATGAGATAATTCGAGGACTATAGGGGATTGGTATGAATCAAATCCAGAAAATTTTACACGAAGAATTGAAAGTTCGGAAACTTTGTTGTCGTTGGACCTCATGAACTGACAGCGGAGCAGAAGCGGGCTCGCGTGGAATGTTGCTCACAGATGCTCCTGAAGTACGACCACGGACATTCTAATGCTGTTTACGACATTGTCACAGGAGACGAAACGTGGATTTATTGTTTTGAACCCGAAAAAAAAACAGCAATCTTGTGAATGGGTGTTTGAAAATGAGAACAAGCCAACAAAAGTGAGGCAGGCGAGAAACGTTGGTAAAAAAATGATCGCATTTTTTTTCTTAGCTACGGGTCCCATCTGTACAATTCCACTTGAAGATCAAAAGAGTGTTAATGCCGAGTGGTATTCTACCATTTGTTTACCCAGGGTGTTAGAAAAAGTTCGCGAAGGCGACCCAAAAGCCGCGTTCTCCTACATCATGACAACGCTTCTTCACACACGGCCAATAATTTTTTTCAAATTCTTTATTATCAGGTCATAAACCCATAAAACAATACGATACAATTAATTTCAAAAATATAGTCATAAATAATATTCTAGGTACAATTTAAATGAAAAATTATAAAAACATTTTATATTATATAGGCCGGCTGTATGCACAAGAACTAAATCAAATAAGGTAATGTCAATATAAAGTAGCTAGGTAAGTTTAAATTTAGCAATAGTCATATTAATTCGAAGTCGCGATAAAAATGAAAAGAATTATATGTCAATGTTGGTATCTAACCTAAATAGGTAATTATAAAATATAATGTCAGTTTATAAAAAAGTCAGGTGAAAATGTCAGTTTAAAAGTATGTCAGTTCAAATTCAAATTCACTAGATACCATAATATAATTAGATTATAATCAAAATACTCAAATTAAAATAAATGAACCAATAACATTAGTAAATAACATTACCTACATTGAGATGTGATACAATTAAAAATACATAGGCCGTACTTGATCTACACGCCCCTACTCATTTGTTTGTTTGTTAGTACATGAACCCCGCAACAATGGTTTACGTATAATAAAACAAAGTCATTTTTAGCTTCCGAAAAAGTACAACTCGTCACCCATCCTGCGCATAGCCCCGACCTAGCACCCTGTGATTTCTGTATTTTCCCCAAAATCAAAGATTTGATGAGAGGTTTCACTTTTACCAACTCCAGGCAGTGATAGCGTTCAATCAGCACGTAGAAAACATGCCTTCAGATCTGTGGTGATTAAATTATAATGTATTCTAGATCGCCTTCGGCACCTCATGTTTCGTTGTAATCCGATAACTTGTACATTGTTTTAGAACGTAGTTTTGCTTGTTTAGTTCAAACGCCTTACATTTATGTAATATTATCTTGCTAAGGAATGGTATTAGTTACTAAAGTCTGAAAGCTGTTCGTGTTTGGTTTATTTGTAGTTAAAACCAATATATTGTTGTATTTGGATTATCTCCTCCTGCGTAGTATAGTGAAGGTTATAAATTAGATAGTATACCTACGTTTGATTTTAACTACATATAATTGAACACAGTTCTGACAATACTATTTAGTTTCCCTGTGTCCTTTACTGGTGATTTTTTTAAACTTTTAAATAGATTTTTCTTCGTATAATAAGTAAGCTATGAGCATACATTGTGCTAGATGGTGGTGTATAAAAAAGATGACGTAATGCCCTATTTAAAAAATAATGTACAATTGTTTCAACCGATTTTCAGAAAAGGAGGAGGTTCTCAATTCGACTGTATGCTTTTTTTCTTCATATCTTTGGACTGGCTGAACAGATTTTGAGTTATTTTTTGTAATGAAGATACTTTCCAAGTGGTCCATTTTCAATTTGGTCCCATTCCGACAATTATTTGGACCTAAAGCGGTAATTTGAAGTCGATTGCTGTGTCAATTTTTGACGTGTATTTTTACTATTTATTTTATAACTGTGCCATATACGAAGAGGTTTCGAAAATTACATGTTCCATTTCAATAACTGTTCGGAGAAATATATGAATATTCAAAGTCATATCTCAACAATATAATAGTCAATACTATACTTAACTACAAATTGCTTATTGCATTGTATGTGAATTAACCATTGCGATATCTGATCTCACCTAACATAGGCATCTGGAGTAGTAGACGTTGGAGTTGCGAATAGATAATGCGAGTTCAAATCCGGGCTTCATCACACTAATTATGAGACAGTTTTACAAAAAATATGCTAGTAACTCAAGAAACTTTCTCTTCTTGGTTTATGTAATGACTTGCCTTGCATGATCGAGGCACAAGCTGGCATAGTAATGTTCGCGGATGATACATCACTTATATTCAAAGTAAATCGACATAGTACAGATGCGAATAATGTTAATAATATTTTAAATGATATTTCAAATTGGTTTTCTACAAACAACCTATTGTGGAATGCAGAAAAGACCAAATGCCGTGCTGGGTAGCCAAAGATTAGAATTTGTAAATAACACTACCTTTTTAGGAATAACAATAGATTCTAAATTACAATGGAGTGACCATAAATATCACCATTTTAGCTAATAAGCTTAGCTCTGCTGAATATGCTGTGAGACGGGTTAGGCAGTTGACAGATGTAGCTACTGCTAGGCTAGTTTACTTTGGTTACTTCCATAGCTTTATGTCCTATGGAATACTTATTTGGGGAAATGCAGCAGATATAGAAACAATTTTTATATTACAAAAGAGGGCAGTCCGTGCCATTTATTGTTTAGGTAACAGAGATTCTCTTAGGGAGCGATTTAAAGATATTAATGTTTTAACTGTAGCTTCCCAATATATATTTGAAAACATACTGTATGTCAGGAAAAATATATCTACCTATACTAAAGTAAGTGACGTTACAGACAGAAATCTACGTAATAAAAATAAACTACGCTTTATAATAAATTGCCTGAAGTGGTCCTTTGTATGCCCGACAATCAATTTAAAACCTTTATAAAGACCACTTTATGTCAAAAAGCATATTATAAGACAGTTGATTACCTTAACGATAAAAGTGTCTGGCTTGAGCATGGTGCAGGCGCCTCCTAAAATGCCGTAATTGTAGCATATTTTGTACTAAGGTTTCTGTATATATGTTTTTTTGTTGCATTATACACGCTTTTTGATTTGACACGAGACCAATGTACATTCGTCCATATTTAGTCTTAAGAAAATGTGTAAATTAGTCAATTATTGAAAAAGAGTGACCTAAAGTTTTATTGCCAGGTTCTTTCTCTCGGTTCTACTTATTGCTTTGCGAATCTGGTAGTACATGTAAATATAGAAGCAATGACATTTTTTTATTTTAAGTACTTACTGACGTTTGTAAGAGCCATTTAGTGACCTATACAAATAAATAAATCATTTCATTTCATTTCATTTCGAACTATCATCATCATCAGCCTATCGCTGTCCAAAGCTGAACATTGACCTCTTCAACTAGCTTCCAGTGTGATCGGTCGATTGCTACCTGCTTTAACGAGAACCAGCGCTTTTCACTAATCGTCAGTCATTGCCCGATCGACCGTCCGATCATCGTGATAATTATATGTGGCCAGCCACTTCAACTGGCTGATCTTTCGAGTTAAGGTAGCTATCTTGGTTCTTCTACGGATCTCCTCATTTCTGAATCGATCATGTAGAGAAGTAATTATACAATGAGGCAACTGAGGTTAGTGGGTTTGAGTCCAGCAAAAAAAAATCTCATTTTGTGTTTTCCAATAAACATTTAAAGCTAAACATGTAAAAAACTGCATGAAATAAACAAAATGAATTGCCGAAAACAAATTTGTTGAGTAATTGGACTGAACATTCCTTTGAACACTTACATCTAAGTAAATAAACAATTTATTTTATTTAGTGATCTTTACGCTCCTTTTCAATAATAAATTATATTCAATAAAATATTTTGCTTTTAGTATAACATGTGAAGGTGATTTTGTCGAACGTAAAACGTAATACCTATCACACAGGGCAAAGAAAGTTTTAAACGATTTTAAACTTCTATAACTAAGTATAAACCTGTCATTTCTCAAACGGCTCTCATTATTTCTTGGTATTTTAATTTTACTAAATTTAATGGAGCTAGCTCCTAGAGCAGACCACCAAAAACCATCACTCACCTGCACACGCGATGCACTACGGCCAAAAGCTGCCTACAAAATGCTTTCAACAAAATTATGACAAGTAAATTGTATTTTCTATACCTATACTAATAATATAAAGAGGAATGTTTGTTGAAAATTCTTTCCCTAATATGTATAAGAGGAAAGATTTCATTGTTTGTTAGACTTTTAATTGAATAGGCTCCGTATCTACTGATTTTAAAACTTCTTTCACTAATAGGTTGTTGTGAGGACTTCTTTTTATCCCGTTAATGTCCATCCACGGAAATCGGTAAAGTGAATTAGTAGATTTTATGACAAGGGATGATGTACTAGCGATGAAAATAGTTCGCGCGTTTTTTTTTTCAGTTGGATTACCATGAAAGATTCATGTTCAAAATCAAATCTCATTATTACCCGCTGAAAAGTCTGTCTACCAAAAAGAGCTACTATAGGCGCTTTTATGTAGGAACAAAACTCCACTTTTTGAATAGAAGTGATGAAAACTAAATGACGCAAGCGGAGCCGCAGTGGTTAGCTAGTACATTATAAATCACAAAAACGAGCCAGTTTTGAACATTCACTATTACATTAAAGTAGGTAACTAATAACGTTACAAAAATCCAATATTCTGAACTGCTCAAGAAAGTTTCACTAGCTAGGCGTCCCTGTGATGTTTTTCATGCGTTTCGTAAATTGGGATCAAGTTCTGAACTTGAACTTTAGATGTTTTTACTTTTTATTCTGTTGAAGAAATTTTACTCAAACTAACGACTACGACCTACGAGTATATAAAACAGTTGCTATATTTTATGAAAATAATGTATTCAATTACAAGTATGGTACATATTTATATCACAATTTACTGTATGTATATCTTAACATCCATATGTATGCTTAACTCTTTAAAACTACGCAACCATTTGATGTGGGTATTTTAATGGATTTAATAATTCGATACGAAGTTTTTAATATATAATTCGTCAAGCGGACGAAGCCACGGGAGTCCGCTAGTAAATGAATAAATAGATAAAAGTTGTCAGTATGTCTGTGTGTAAGTACGCACTTATCACAGACTGGATTTTCGTGCGGTTTTTAACAGAATTTTAACAGAAATAACAGAAACAGCCGTGACCCTAGGGCCAAGGCTGTTTCATCAACATCAGATGGCATATCAAGAAATACCGGCCAGGTACGAGTCGGACTCGCGCACAAAGGGTTCCGTACCAAAACAGCAAACAAATACACGTCTGTTGTATGGGAGTCCCCTTAAATATTAATTTTATTCTGTTTTTTAGTATTTGTTGGTAAAGAGACAACCGAAATACACTATGTGCGAAAATTTCAACTTTCTAACTATTACCGTTCATGAGATATAGTCCAAGACAAAAGGACGGACGGACAGTGAAGTCTCAGTAATAGGGTTCCCGTTTTACACTTTGGGTACGGAACCCTAAAAAAGAATAGATTTCACATATTCCACTCGGACAAAGCAGCTGAGTTTTCTGAAAAAAGAGACTAATACATTCGGAATCACTTGACAGAAACATGCAAAGCAGCACAGGTGGCACCGAGACTCCTATACGTTATGTCGGCTGGACTTGAATACCTAATACCATTCGTACATCTTACGAACACATTTGAACCAGGCTATACTCTGTCACCAACTGTTGTCTGGGTATTATTATTTTTGGAATTACCACTAGTTATTATTATTAAATAAACAAAAAAAAGAAACATTAGCCCTGAATAACATAGGCTACTTTCAACCCCCGAAAATGTGCTCCCACGGAAATCAGGAACGAGAAAAGTATACCACACAGACGGAGCCGCGGTGATTAGCTAGTGTATAAATAAAGATAGATCTCTCGATTAACAAAACTTTGAAGTGCTTAAGGGAGTTTGAATTAATTATAACATGTTCGCTGCATCTTACTTCAATACCCCCCGACTTATAGTTAACCCTTCTAAATACCAATGTTTAAGACCAGCTTTGCGTAAGGATGAATGTTGTATCCTTTTCAATAAAGGATAAGACAGATTTGACGCTCTAGTGTAAGGGGATTTCAAGGTTGAAGGACTTCCAAAGGTGATTTGTTAGTAGGTACCTTAACAGCTAAGTTCGCAACTTATATGTAGAGATCGTGAGCACATAAACACACTGTTTTATATTTACAATACATAATGCTATATCTAGTGGGGCTCGTGGTCTAGCGGTTAGGTTACCGAGAATGTTAACACATTGCAAAGGTTTAGCAACATCGAGTCAGGCCGGTATTAGGATAGGTGACCACTTCTTAAGACATTGAGACCCCTCCGTGCCTCGGAGAGCACGTTAAACCATCGGTCTAAGTTGTCAAACAAATTACATCTACGGCAGTCGTAAGGGGTACTTGCAGCCCTCAACCAAAAATCCAACCGGTGCGGTCTCACTGCAGAACTTCGATATCGTCCATGGGTTGTGGAGTTTTCGTTATTTTGTAATATTAGAATATATTTATGTTTTTTGCTTTTGACATTTTGATAATGATTATAATTATGTGATTAAAAGTTGATTGACTACTTGGCTTATCTTATTTGTCACAGATAATGGATTTCTGCTGTCGTTCTTATAGACAACAAATACTAAAAAACAGAATATAATCGATTTTGGTACGGAACCCTTTGTGCGTGAAAACGACTCAGACTTAGCTGGTTTTTTTTACTTCAAGTTATATTAATTGATTTATGACAGAGTTATTGATACTTAGTTTGGATTTATTAGTTTTATCAAAAGCTGGAGATCTCGTTGAGTCGAATTCGTGATCAGTAACAGTAATTGATCTCGACATAATTTACATTTAAATTAAATTATTTTGATAAAGCGTTTGATATGGTTTATAATTGTTATAGTGCGGTTATTTAATTCTTACCGCTCTTTTACATCCATAAAGTATTCTGTCAGCATTACCATGAGAGTTAACTACAGAGTAAATATGCGATGCGAAAATAAGGCCAATAATGGGTATAATACATAACACACACAAAACAACAACGATGTTTCCTAAGGGGTGGCCTGATGCCGCGAGAAGGGCCAGTGTGCAGTGCCTCGAGAGGGGCCAGTTTCCCAAATTGTGGAAGACGGGGAAACTGGTCCTTATCCAGAAAGCGGGGCGGCCGGTGGACTCACACGATCGGCC